>CM071928.1:56741541-57032143 GCA_016081115.2 Rehmannia glutinosa | reverse complement strand
TAGTTACGTATTGCTGGGAGCTGTCCTTTGAAGACTCGACCACCGCGTGGTCAAAGACGCCGCACTTGCCCGAGATGCCTGCCTCCTCGTGCCAGCACTCCGATCTTCCCATCGACCCAAGTAGAGCCTTGACAAGCCTAATCTCTGCTTCTGAGAACCCGGCCGATGGGGACCCCGAGAAGGACGGGGTTCCCCAAGATAAGAAAGAAGAAATAATAATTAGAAATTTTTCCTGAAATTTAAAGAGTAAAAGTATCAAGCATTATCGACCTGAGAGAGGTGGGCAAGTGAAATGACTCGATGTCCTCACCACGCAGGGAGCCAGTTCAATCACCCCCCACCTGCAATCCACACTTGTCCTTCCACTGCTTAAGTCTCAAATGGGCCGCGGATAACCTCGGGCGGCACAAAAGTACAAGTAATCCATAGCTTTCAGTGCACTTGTGATGTTGTTTCATCGCAGAAACACCTATAAAAAGCTCAACAATCCTCAAGAGAACGAGATCAATCGATGTTAGTAAGTTTAACACAAGTCATCTCTCACAGGAAGGCTTGAAGGCGCGAATAATTCTTATGAAATATGGCTTAATGAGAAAATAAAACCAAACAAGCTACAACTTGAATTTGGCCAGTTTTTAATAATCACAAGGAAAGCAAGATAAAACACATTAAAACCAAACACGATTAGATTTGGAGAAAAAGATATGAATGAAAGTCTAGGATTTGTAATCATCTTCATCAAACTTGCAAGCGAATATCAATTAATTGATCATGCGGTTAACAAAATATAATAAACATAAAAACTGGCACAGATCTCGATAACTCACGTATTCGTTGCAGTTAGGGATATCCCAACATAATTTTCTATTTTCATTAAGCCCAGGGTTAAATAATTCATCTCATTCATATCTAACCCTGCTGTATAAATTTAGTCCAGAATAATATTTTCTGATCAGTCTCGATTATTCCTTAAAACAATCGAAGAGTTGGTCGAACAACCAATCGACAAGTAAAACAATTTATTGAGGAAGCTGATTAGTTAATCAATACTCATGCTTGTTTGTTTGAATCAAATAATCCTAATCCTAGAACAAGGAAATTAGTTCATGCTTTGATGGGATCATAATCTCAATTGAAGCAAGAAAAACAATCATAAACACAACATATAACAATAATAATACTCCAACAATTGAAATCATACAAAAGAGATGAAGAAATCTTCTTCTTTTTGTGATTAAAAGCAAAATAATCTCTGGGGAAGAACCCGAAAACGATCCGATGTTGAATGCAAAGAGAAAAATACCAAAAACTAAAGTATATGAAGTGATATGAATTAGAGTGTACAAAATTATGGATCCCCCAAGTCTTAGTTTATAAGCCCCAAGCCCATCTGGTGGAAGAATCCAAAAGGAAAGAAAAATCGGACTATAATTCTGAAAAATCTCTGATGCGCATCAGCGTGAGAGGTGCCGCGGCAGCTCTCCGCCGCGCAGCGTTCCACTGGCACCTTGGCCGGGCGTTTTCGTTGTCGCGCCTTGTACGGCGAAGCGCGCATTGTGTTGCTTGCCGGCGCGCAGTGCGCGCACCTATGCGTGCCGCGACCTTTAGTCAATCTTGAAGAGATTGCCCGCGCCAAGTAAGTGCGTGCTGCATTTCTTTTTCTATATCTTGATTTTACGTGGCGGCTGTGCGAACATTTCACGCGAAAGCTACAACACGGTTTCCCTTCTTATCAGTCTTTCGCCACTTAATGCCGTTTTGGCCGGGTTTTAGTTTGTTTTTAAGGAATTCTCTTTATGAAAACCTCACGAAACAAAACAAAAATACCATACGCAACATATGACATATAAAATGGGGTGAAAAGACACAAAAATACGCTGTCACTCCACACAAAAATAGAAATCACACAAAATTCACACAAAAAAATTAAAACAACTCCTTAATATTTCTCAAATTTTGCTTGTCCTCGAAGCAAATAATAATGCCCATAAACTCAATCAAGAAATATAATGCTTATTTTGAAAATCAATTTTTCCATAACATGAAGTTCCATCCACCTTGGATAATGTCCTCATCGATCCTCAACCTCCGCAATAAACTCAACGGCTAAGTTAAACAATTACTCAAAGTGTTTGGCTTACCTTAGAAAAATTTCAAATTTGTATCGAAAAGTTCGCAACCATATATTCATGCATAAATTACGCAAGTACTATCCCATTGTTTTTGGATTTTTTCGCTGGACTTCCTTTGGAATTATTCCACTACGTGTAAACTCTCGGATGTTTTCCATAGGCTCTTAGGTGGTTTTCATACTAAGTATTTTAAGCGCCCGTTTTACGTAAAAATCGAACATAGGGCACATGAATGCTCCTAGTTATTAAGCAACTCAATCATGTGGAGTATAATCTCGATTGTTCCATTTTTATTTTTTTTATTTTTTAGCGCTCTTTATTGCACTTTTTTTTCGTGCTTATACCTCTTTTTTTTCTCCGCAAGTGCTAGCAATTTTGTAAATCATAAAATAAAAATAAGGTTTTAACTCAATTTACATCAATGAAATCCGTAATCCGTACTCCTGCAACCTGAGTATTGTTTTAACCATCGCCTTAACTCGTTTATCACAAGGGTTAATTCAATGCGACTTAGTCAAATCCTATGCATCAAGTTCATAATGTCATTTTCTAATTGAGTCTCAAATTAATGCATCGATTTATTTCGAATTAACTAAATAGCATTATTATTAAACTGGGATAATTAATGGCCAAGTAAAATTTTATTACAAGCAATCAACTTATCTTATCAATGACAAATTGTCCCACCCACACAAAACACGCAATGACCTCAATGCGTTAAAAAATGAAGAAGGAGAAGATGAAATACGCCCATGAAAATTCCGAGAGAGATTGATAAGTAATGTTGGAGCATAAGTACATCCACTCCTGTGATTACGCAAAAGCCAAATGTAGAAGAAAACACAAAAACAAAAATAGAAAAACTAGAGTAGTGAAAAATAACATGTAAAAATAGAAAATATCCGCATGCAAAGGGAAAAAAATACACAAGAAGAAAGAAAAGCAGAAAGAAATGTAAAACACAAAAACAAATTTTTCGGGAAAATCACCGATCATCCTCGGGCGGTGGTGGAGGTGGAGAGGCGAAAGATAAAGCATCCGATTTTATTGATATTACACTTTTTGATCACAAGGAGTTTATCTAGACGCTCATGTCTCTCATGAGGGTGTGGAGGTCGATCATTCATTGCTGTATGCCCGCTAATCTAATCTTTGAAAATGGATGAGGTTCTTTGCCTATAATCAGCGTGATAGGGACGGCATCAAACCATTAGCGTGTCCTTGCTCGGGTGAAAATGAGCCCAGGGCGAAGGATCGTGAATGTTCAGCCTGTGGTTCATTTGTATTAGTTTCATCGCTCCGATTTGTCGTCCCCCAATTGGTATCTTGAGGCTCGAGCGCCATCCGTGTTCCATTTATGGTTGTTAAATTATTTTTTACTAATAGGATCATGGAATTCTCTACGCTTTAGTTAAAAATTGGAACCTAAGCGAGACTATCCTTAGTAATGAAAATTCTTTCTATCACGTGATAATTAAAAAGCGGCTACATCGAAATTCCAAAATTTAAAGGCAATAAGTGACACAAAATATCCATTCCCAACTTGTATGTACTCTTATTTTGAATCAGATAGAATGTATCAAAAACAAAAGCAATAGTGCATATATGGGTCGCAGACTTAGCTAATAGATAAAAAATTACTCCGGGCTTGTCACTTTGTTACTTTCATCTTTTCCAAAATAACTCCAAGAATGTATCAAGAAATTTGTGAAACGGATAAGTGGCAGGTCCTAAATGAACCCATTGGGCGTCCCCTTACTACTAGAAAAATTATCAAAATCGGTCAATTCCAACCAAAATTGCTTCACATTAAAAGAGTTTGGGATAGATCGCAATCCTCTAGTAGAAAACCCAAAAAAATTGATTTCATGACTTTATAGTCCACTTTATATTCAACCCCAAGCAAGCGACAGTGAAGTCCGCTCGTGTGTGTGTAAAAATAAAGTGTAGTGTAAAAATTCAACAACCAACTCTCAAGTACGCAACACCCGTCAATTTAATAAACTTTTCCACCCCAAAGCCTCAACAAGAGTCATGAATTCACCTTTTCAACCCCAAATCTTCTAAAATTTGTAAATTAAGAAGGTGAGAATCGAGTACCTCACGCTGACTAACCCGTGTATACTATTGCCTCCTCCCCTCGGAGTAGATTGGGAAGGGGGCATTGAATTGCTCGGCTAAAATCAATCGGGACCATTGGAGTGTCATCTTGAGCCACAGAAGTCTTTCTTGTGCCATTTTGCCTCGAGGTGGTGCCGTTGGTAGAAGATATGCATTTAATCGGAGTGCCTCGATGTTGCAGAGGCCGAATTTGGGTATGGAGTAGATTTGGAGAGGATTTGGAGAAGGTTTGAGTTGAAGATTTGGGAAAATCTCGCCGCCCTGTTATCACTTTTGTCACATCCAGTGCGCGTGCATGCACTTGTGCCTCGTCCGCACCTACCCGGCGCAGCCGGCGTGTCATGGTACGCGCGCGGCGCACCTCTCCTACGCTACGTGTTCCGTAATGTCTCACGCCGCCTGGCTTCGCGTTCATGCATATGTATGTGTCCACGCACGTCTGTTTTCCAATTTATTTTTTAAATATCTATTATATATATACTTATAAGAAGAGAAAAAAACTCGAATAAACCATTAGATACGGTTAGTCGAAAATAAGAAAAATATAAAAAAATTAGAAAAAACTTGGGTTGCCTCCCAATAAGCGCTTATTTAACGTCTTTAGCTTGATGATACCGAGTACGGTTCTTAGAAGTGACTTCTTTCAAGGCCTATGCTCTCATTTCGTTCGGCTAGAGATACCCCTTCATAATATGTCTTAACCCGATGACCATTCACCTTTAAAGATTCACGTGTCTTTGGATTTAGTAGTTTTACCATTCCATAAGGGTATACCT
This sequence comes from Rehmannia glutinosa, assembly GCA_016081115.2. Taxonomy (NCBI): domain Eukaryota; kingdom Viridiplantae; phylum Streptophyta; class Magnoliopsida; order Lamiales; family Orobanchaceae; genus Rehmannia; species Rehmannia glutinosa. The sequence goes on along the minus strand of CM071928.1, from coordinate 57,027,114 downwards.
CTTCGATCTCAAATGGCCCATTCCATCTTGAATTTAGTTTCCCGGAAATAACCATAGTCGTGAGTTAAATAAAAGGACCTTCATACCTCGTTCGAGCTTTTTATGGATAATACTTTTATCGTGTAAATCGCTTGGCTTTTATCTTTGTATATTTCGCGCGTATTTTCATATGCGCCATTCGAACTCATCAAGTTGACTAATTGCAACTTCCTTTCTTCGACTCTTGCTTTGTCCAAGTCGAAATTTGTTGCTTTGATAGCTAATATGCTTTGTGCTCCACTTCAATCCAGTAAATGACACGCTTTCCCAAAAACTAGTCTAAAGGGATCATTCCCAAAACTATTTTATAAGCCGTTATGTATTACCGTATGACGCATCATTTAACTTGGTAGCCAGTCTTTCTTTGTAAGGTTTACTTGTCTTCCGTAATCCCTTTATTTGTTTGTTGGTGGTTTCTACTTGCCCGGAAGTTTGAGGATGATAAGGTGTAGCTACCATGCGTGATACCATTTTTCTTCATCGCTTTTTCGAATAATTTGTTGCAAAAATATTTTCCCCCATCGCTAATGATAACTCTCGGAATCCAAACCCTTTTGCTTAAAATATTTTCCCATTCACAAACTTGATGACAAATAAGTTAGCATTGCATGTCCTCGTGGGGATTTGCAACCAAATGAGGCACGTAGTCAACAACAACAAGTATATATTCATAACCAAAAGACTTGGGAAGGGGCCCCCATGAAATCAATACCCCACACCAAATATTTCAACTACCAAGTTATTATTGATGCATTTCATTTCTCCTACTAAAATTTCCGAGTTCTTTGGCATCTATCGCATGTCGCCAAAATTATGTGCGTCTTGAACAATGTTGGACAATAGAGTCCTGATCAGAACCTTAAAGGCCGCTTTCACGGCCTCCAAAGTGCTAACCACGGTCATTTCATGACAAAAAGCCAAAACATCATTCCCTTCATCTTCGAGGAATGCATCGTCGATAATTTCATCTTGGCAGATTCTAAACAGTGTACGGGTCATCCCAAAAGTAGAAACTACAAGAGATAAAAATCTTTTCTTTCCTAAAATGAAAGGTTAGTTATCACAATTCCACATGCAAGATAATTCACAATGTTATTGAAGTAACCTCAAATAATTGCTCATGGGGGAAATTAATTATATGCTCGTGTTTATGAGAAGTAAGAGTGTCATCGATGAAGAGTAAGAAAAGACAAGTGATCCGCCACTTTACATTCTCGCACCCTTTTCTATCTTTTATTTCAACATTAAATTCTTACAACATCAAAATCCACCGAATTAACTTTAGGTTTTGCTTTGTGGATTACTAACAAGTATCGTAGGTCACGTGATCACTATGAATATTTACCCTAGACCCAACAATGTAAGATCTGAATTTATCCAAGGAGAAAACAACAACAATGCTTCTTTTTCGGTGGTGGTGTAATTTACTTACGCATCATTAAGAGACAAACTAACATAGTAAATCACTTGAAGCATTTTATCAATTCTTTGTCCTAAGACGGGCCTCTACAAAGATGATTAGACGCATCACACATAATTTCAAAAGTCAATGACCAATAAGGAGCAACAACAACGGAGCAGTTATCAATTTCTCTTTTAATGTGTTAAAAACATTCAAATATTTTTCATCAAACTCAAAAGGGGCATCTTGAGCAAGCAATTTACAAAAAGAGGCTGGCTAATTTTTGAAAAATACTTAATAAACCTTCTATAAAATCCAGCATGCCCAAGAAAAATCCTAATGCCCTTAACATTATCGAGGAGGTAGTTTCTCAATAACATCAATTTTAGCTTTATCAACCTCGATCCTATTTTTGGAAACCACATGGCCTAAAACAATTCCGATTGTCGCCATAAAATGGTGTTTTTCCCAACTTAAAGTTAAATTACATTTGATACATCGTTCAAGAACCTTAGCCAATTTATTAAGACAATCGGTAAGTGGATCCAAAAAATGTAAAATCATCCATAAATACCTCAATGAAGTCCTCAACCATGTCGAGAAAATTGAAAACATGCACCTGGAAAGTTGTTTGCGCATTGCAAAGTCCAAACGACATTCATCAAAATGCAAAAGTCCCAACCGGCATGTGAAAGTAGTTTTTAGTTGATCCTCCAGGTCGATGGCCACTTGATAATAACCTAACAAACCATCCAAAAATAATAGAAACTATATCCTTGCAAGTTTGTCAAGCATTTGATCAATAAAGGGAAGCGGGGAAGTGATCTTTTTAGTAGCATCATTCAACTTCCTATAGTCATGCACATCCTCCATCCAATTGTGGTCCTAGTGGGAATAATTTCACCTTTTTCGTTCTCTACAACTGTTATCCCTCTCTTTTTGGTACAACATGCACCACTCACCCATTCACTATCCGTAATCGTATATCACTCCTTCAAATAGAGTTTCAATACATCTTTTTCACTACTTCCATCATAATCGGTTCAATATTCTTTGAGCTTCTCTACTAGAGCTTAGCCCTTCTTCTAGAATAATTCTATGCATTCATGTAGTGTAATGATCCCTTTGATATCACTCAACCCCCCATCCAATTGCATTTTTAAATTTTCTAAGTACCACCAACAATTCTCCTCTTTCTTCTTTAGAAAGTACAATGAAATAATCACCGGTTTCGCTTATCTTCTAAAAATACATATTATAAATGATTAGGAGTTCTTACAAATCAATTTTGTGTTTGGGGTTTACTATCCACGCTTCCAATGCGAATATTTCCATCACCCTCCCTCATTTTAGGCTTGCCCATACGTTTCCATGACGCCAAAAATATCATCCTCGCTTAAGAAATAAAGTATCAAGACTATAATCATGTAAGAATGTATTTTCGACCGCCCCATCAATTAAATCAACGAAAGAGCAAAATGACGCATGGAGAGAATATGTTTAGTGTCGAAATAGAGAAGTCACGAGTTTCACCGAGCACAATCATAGTCATGCGTCCATTTTTAACAATAAGTAAGTGTGCTTGGTGGCCATAAATGGGCAAAATTTAACAAAAGTGTGTGCTCATTACCTTGATTTTGCACTTCCTACTTCTAATACAACAAAATCAACAGGGACAATGAGACCACCCACTTTTACTAAAATATCTTCAACAATACCTTTAGAGTACCGAATGGACCTATTAGCAAGTTGAAGACACATTCTAGTGGGCTTGATTCCTTTAAATCAAGTTGTTTAAAAATAGAATAAGGCATCGATTGATCCCGACCCCCAAATTGAGCATCCTTAAGATTCTTACTGCTTTTCCATTGCGCTTTAATAACAAAACTACATGGATCTCGTTGTTTAGGAGGTAATTGGTCAAGAATCGCACTTGCCACTTCAAAAACTATAACCTTCTCATTGTCGCCAAACTTCATTTTGTTGGATGCGAGTTCTTTGAAAATTTTGACATAAGTCGCAAATTTCTTATAACACCTAGCAGAGGTAAATTAACATTAACCATAGATAACATGTTATAGTAATCCAAGAACTCGCTTATCCTATTTTTCGCTCCGAAGGTGACTTGGGAAAGGAATTGGAGGTTTGTAAGGATTGTTGGTTTTGTGCAAAACAGATCCTTTACTCCCCTCTTCTTCCTTTTGCATGTCTTTTGAATTCAAGCATTCTCGATCTCCTCGTCACCTACGGGGTTAGTCAAAGTAGTAGAAAATTGAATTTCAACTTTGTTATCAATAACCTTACCACTTCGAACACGGTGACGGCTTGGGATTGTTCGTTGGCTAGGTAGCTTTCCTTTATTTACCACATGTTGAGCAATTTCACCAACTTGAGTGGCTACTTAACCAACTTGTGTTTGAAGACGTTTGAATGAGGCTTCCATGGACTCAAACCGCTGAATGTTGGCCTCTTGAGTTTTACTAACCTAGATGAATGAACTCAATCTATCCTCAATGGAGAGGCCAAGATTGGTTTGATGACCGACCTGGGGAGGTGGCCTGGATGGATTTGAGATGGATTTTGCGACTTTCCCCAACTAAAGTTCGGATGATTCTACCAACCTGGGTTGTAAGTTTGAGCGTAAAGATTATTACGAACCCTTTGATGAAAACCCGGATAGCGTTAATGTCCTCAACCTTGTTGTTCAATCATCATATTACAAATATTAGCCCCATGACCAAATTCACCACAAATTCCACATGACTCGGCAGGAGGGGCTGTAGATGGATGCCCCCGTGTAACTAACAATTGTACTTGTTTAGTCAATTCAGCCAATTATTTTGTCACATCGTAACTTGGAGCTATTTCATTCACGGTGAGCCCGCTTGCCTCGGGCACTCTTTTGTTGGGAGTTATCACTCATCGTCTCTAGAATATCATAAATTTCGGTCTGTATGCACACCCACGTCACCCCCAAAAGAACATTGTCAACCATATATTGAAAGTTATGTGATAATCCATCATAGAAGAATTGGTTTAACAATTCCAATGGGTAGTGATGATGTGGGCATTTAGTCTCGTAAATCTTTGAAGCGATCCTAGCCTCATGAAAAGGTTCACCTTCCATTTGACTAAAGGTAGCTATCTTACCTCGTATATCCGGTTATCTCGATGAGAGTAGTACTGTCATGAACTTATTGTACAATCGTCTCCCAAGTAGTAAGAGAGTTGGGAGGTAGAGACATAAGCCATATTTTTGCCCGATCCTTTAGAGTATATGGAAAGCAGCATCCTTAGCTAATAATCATTTAAATCTCTGTGAGGAAAAGTTTGAATGATGCGAATAGAATTCCCGAATGAAGTTGAGAGGATCTTCGTTGGGCATTCCATAAAAAGATGGTAACTAATTGAAGTGTATATTTTTTAGCTCATAGTTACGTGTTGCTTGTCCCAAAGTGATGCAAGAGGTCGCGGTTGATGATCAAGCGTAAACTCACGATCGAAACCTGGTGTGCTGCGTTGTTTCCATTTTGATTATCACCCATTCTTGGCTCGTCTGTGTGTTTTTTCCTTTGAACGTGATCCCAGAATCCTCGCTAATGTAATCAAGAATCATCCCCCTCATTCCTTATACATCTCGAAACGCGTGAATGTCGTCTCTACGAAAGGTGCAAGCTCAGTTGAGATTCCTACATCTTTGCATAAACAAACTTAGAAAACAAATCAAACGTGCACCTGGGAATCGTAAAAATCAAAAAGCAAACAAAAAGAAATCCTAAACTAAAAACATGGAAAAATAGACACAATAATTATTACGTCTAAAGCCTTCCAACGGGCGCCAAAATTTTGGTCGATCGCTAAACACCTATAAAAGTCTAAATAATCCGCGCAAGAGAACGAGATCCATCGTAGGGTAGCAAGTTGACCACAAGTCATCTCTCAAGGAAAACGTGTGATAAATAATTACTATGCAACACATTAATGAGAAAATAAAACCTAAAGACTCTAACTAAATTTGTGATTTCAATAAACTAAAGGAAAACAGATAAAAAGACAAATTAAAATTAAACACGATTAGATTTGGAGAAAAAGATATGAATGAAAGTCTAGGATTTAATCATCTCATCAAACTTGCAGCGAGAATATCAAATAATTGATCATGCGTTAACAAATATAACAAACATGTAAAAACTAAGCCTAGATCCGATAACTCAAGTATTCACCGAGGTGGCTATCCCAATATAATTTACTATTTTCATTAAGCCCAGGGGTTAGATAATACATCTCCGATTCATATCTAATCCCCCTGAATAAATTTAGTCCAGAATAATATCTTCGATCGATCTCAATTATTCTCTTAAAACAATCAAGAGTTGGCCAAACAATCAATCAACAAGTAAAACAATTTATTCAGAAAGCAAATCAATTAATCAATACTCATGCTTGTTTGTTTGAATCAAATCATCCTAATCCTAGAACAAAGAAATTAGTTCATACTTGGGATGAGATCATAATCTCAATTGAAGGAAAGAAAACAATCATAAACATAATCATGCAATAATAATAATCACCCAACAATTGAAATTAGACAAAAGAGATGAAGAAATCTTACTCTTTGATTAAGAAGCAAAATAACTTCAAGGGGAAGAACCCAAGTAATCCCAATGTTGAATGCAAGAGAAAAATACAAAAAAACTAAAGTATAGAAGTGATATGAATGAGAGTGTACGAAATTATGGATCCCCCAAGTGCTATTTATAAGCCAAGTCCTATACAATGTGGAAGAATCCAAAAAGGATAGGGAAAATTGGACTAAAATTCTAGAACACTCTCCCTCGGTGCGCGTAGTGCGTTCAAAGGCAGGCCTTTCCTTGCGCTGCAGCCTTGACGCTCGTGCGGTACTTCCTGCGCAGGCTTTGTGCGGGCATCTTGTGTCCGCAGGCGCGCGTGGGTGGGCGTGTTGTGTTGCCTGGCCCCTAAAGTGCGCGTCCGCGCGCACCTTTACGTTAATCTTGGCGTGGCGCGCCGCGCACTTCTTCCTTTATTGACTTACGTGCGTCGCTGCGCACCTTTGCGCCCGACAACGCGTTTTCTAACCATCTTTCGCCCTTGATGCCCGTTTGATCGTTTTTAGCCTGTTTTAAGTTCTCTTTTTATGAAAACCTACGACAACAAACAAAATACCATATGTAACATATGACAATATAAAATGGGGCAAAAAGGCACAAAAATATGCACAATCACTCATACGAGAAATAGAAATCACACAAAATTCACACACAAAACATTAAAAACAACAAGGAAAGACCCCACCTCAACCATTTCTTTGATCGGCTTTGGAAGGGGAACCTCACCCATATGAAATGTTGTGGGCGTACATGGCAATGCACCCTGGGCCGCTCGGGCACCTCCTTGTGTTAGGACAACCAAAATTGGATTGTCGAAGGAAATTGGTGGCATTGGTAGAGGGCATCCACTTCGTGCCCCATTATCGGCCCAATTGATGGTTCGTCGGTCTCTATCAAGTTAGTCTTTGTATTCTTAGGAGGCCTACCACTTTGCCTGCAGCCTTAGCTCGCTCGGCGTTGCCCCATGCCCAACCGCCGCTAGATTGCGGCTCCTCTTCCCCACTCACTTCGGGAACCTCTATCGCGGCAACATCCTCCTACGTTAGCTTGCTCACGGTCGCTATTCTCGTGTTCCATATTAGATTGTTCTTGTGATTTTTTGCTCATCCTTCCTGGAGATAAGGTTGTTTTGTATACTTCGCCACCAATAATCATAGTTATCAAGGGTGGGATTCAAGACAACATCCTCAAACTTGCCCTTCGAGAAAACTGCAGTTCGGGCTCTTGTCGCACTAGAAACGCGATCACATTGGGGCCGGGTTTTTCTGAGTGTCTTCTCTCTCTCTCCCGATGGGATCTTCGATCCCAACTTTCATGTTATAATCTCGGTTCTGGCTATGATCGTGGAACCGGACATGTTTTTCAAAAAAAAAACACAAAAAGAAGAAAGAAAACAAAAGTTTGGAAAATTACACAAGTGTTCCCGAGTCTTCTCTCAAAGCCGACCAAAACCTATGCCTCGGCCTCAGGCAATATCTCGTATGTTTGAAATGAAAGTGAAAGTGGAAAATAAAAAGAAAGCCATATTTATAGGTTCAATCTTCTAGAGAATCACGCGCCCGCTTGAAATGGGCGCGTCATTTCAAATTTCAAAACTAAGTAATCGTCACGCCCCCACGTTTCCGTGCCATAACGGTCCGGAGGCGCCATCGCCTCCGCCATCATGAAACGTTTAATGCGTTGTTTCGAGGCATTAATGGCAAATTGACAGCTTGTCGCGATTTTAAAACCGATTGACCTTTTCTCTCTCCTCATTCAAAGTTCAAAACCATTTCAAGAATCTTCTCCTCGGTTTGGACTTGGGGGCCATTGATGATACCCGAGTGAGTTGGTCAAAGTCTTCCACGTGGCCATCCAAGACATGATGACGTGGATCGACTTGATCTTGTAGACCATCCAAGTGACGTGAACTGACGAACCATCCTGCGAAATGGGGTGCCAAAGCACCTTAACTCGGTGGAATGTGGTAATTCAATATTCTCCACTCAACGCCCTCCACTAACTCGAGTCAACCCTCCAGCTGGCCACTGGGGCACCCATCTCATTAATAGGACAAGTCAATGAGCACTTTCCAACACATAGCTACCATGCATGCCTCATGCATAATGAGAGAAGGACAAGTGTTCCACTAATATTTGAGATATAGTAATTATTAGCCACTAATTGGCCACTAATTATATTGGTATAAATATGCCTCATTAATGAGAAAAAGGACAATAGAAAATAAGAGAGAAAAAAACTATATATTAGAGAGAATTCAAATTCTCAAGTGTAAAAACGCCGAGTTTAAATTGAAATTTACCTCGGCTTTAGCAATAAGAAGGCGCTTTAGCCACTTTTAGCATTTTCCAGGTATTTAATTCCCTTTTCATGTCACGCACTTTTATCTTGTGGGCTTGTTGATCGAATCAAGCATCAACAATTCCCATTTACGGAGTAAAATCAAATTCACAATCCTCTAGTTTTGAATAGATTGTTAGCATAGTATTTCTAGAATGGCAATATCATAATCCTTCAATCGTTAAGAAAGTGGTTGAGTGGTCTCTGTCCGACCGCCCGACGGCGATTCTAATTCATCATACCAATCCCCAAACCTAACCCTCTTGAGTATGTGGGTTGAACTTTCCCAATATTTTCTCGCCCATCCACCAAGATCACTTCTCGAGTTCCCAATCCATCCCATTAGCTCGCATCTCGACCAGCTTCGTGCTCATTTTGTACATACGAATCGAGCTAGAATTTGGCAATAAGAGTTTATGCATTTTCCATTTTTGGTGCCAAAGTCTCATCATGTAGACAATGATTTCTTGTATGATGTAGAACCTCATCAACAGCCGTGATTTCATTTTTGTTGCCATCTCAAGATATTTGATCGGTTTGATGAGGGCGATCAAGAAGAAATGAAGGGCCAAAGTTGCAACAACGTTGGGAAATTTGGAAAATTGTAGTATTTAGAACTTTTTATTAATTTAGAGATTTAAGCATCTTGCCAAAAATTAGATGAAATAAAAATTGAATAATACATTTAAGAAGTAAAAGTAATACTTTTTAGGGGCTACAAATACTTTTTTGGGGGAAAATTAATAATTTTTAGGTGTACTACTAATACTTTTGGTGAATAGGAGAACTAATACTTTTCAATGGGACTACTAATACTTGTTATTGGAAAACTAATACTTTTCAAGAGATTTACTAAGAAACTATCGGAAAAAACTAATATTTTAAAGGAAAACTACAAATACATTTCCAGGAGTTACTAATACATTTGACGGAAAAATAATACTTTTTTAGGGTATTATTAAATATTTTCAAGTGAACTACGTACTAATACTTTTTAGATGGACGACTAATACTTTTCGGTAGAAACACTAATACTTTTCGAGTCCAAAAAAAAATTACAAAAATGCCACCGACGGTTTTAGGATTCGTAACGGATTTTGGCCCGTTAGATCGTCTGACAGAGTTTTTCTTTGAAGTAATTGGTGTTAAATTTCAATGACATTGCACATTTTGTGAAATTATTGATGGGTTACAATATAATCGATCCATTCAATATTATTATATTCATAGAGTGAAAATATGTATTTACAAAAAATTTATAATTTAATGACCAATAATGATCCCTATTAAAATAAAACCCGCCCTTATAATCTAATGTTGGGTAAATTGCAATTTTAGTCCTGTTACTTTGGGGTAGTTGCAATTTTAGTCCTTTATCTTTAAAAGTTGCGGTTTTTGGTCTGGACAATTTTGCCCTTCTCCAAGGCTAAATAGCATTTTTGGTCCTTTATCTTTCTAAAGTTAGTAATTTTATAGGGATGGCAATGGGGCGGGCGGGTCGGGACGGGTTGGGTGGGCAAAATAAGTCCAAAAATATAAAGCAATTTAAGCCCCAAAAGCTCACAAGCTTATTTTTCGCAACATGCTCAAATACCCAATTATCTTAATAAATGCCAAGCAAATAAACTTTCCTCCTAAGAATTTATTACATTATTCCCACAAGTATGTTATTTCATGCCATAAAATATTCATAGTAAAATCATAGGGAGCTGGGCATACGAGTGAATTAAAAACCACACACAAAAGCAATTAAACGTCTTTAAAGCGATAAACGTGCTAAAACAAAAATTAACTAAAATCGAAAAATAAAACAAAAATCAAATTTTTTTCGAAAATTGAAATGCTAGTGCTTTACATGCAGTCCTAAATGCAATGCAATATGCAACAGTACAAGATTACGCATTCTTGACAGACAGCTAGGTTGGCTTTCTTTAGGAAAGTTACCCACTCAACAGACTCGACTGAGCTGTTGATAGTATAACTTAGTTGCGTCAGCTAACACTTAACTTTTAGATGATTTGGTTTTTAACAGCGGAAGACTTAACACCCTTTGTTAATTTAAAGCTCATTTTTAACACTTGTTTTAGCACTTGTTATTATCAGTTGAAAAGCAATATAACTTATCAGCAGATATGAAAATATAAGCTAGAAAGTAAATGCTGAAAGTAAATGACACAAACAAATTTGTAGTGGTTCTAGGATGGGGTAATTCCTCTAATCCACTCTTCTCTAGCTTTTGGAGGAATCCACTAGGTAATGATCAAGTTACAAAGTAGTTCTCAATCTAGAGACAACATTGATCACACAAAGTGGCTTCTCCCCGCAACTCGCCTTCTTCACAAGACAAATTTCTCGCTACTTTCAAAGACCATTCAAGTCTTTGGAATTGATCACACAACCTTCCAACAAACTTGAAACTCCTGGTTCGATCTTGAACCTTTCTACACTCCTTCAACTTGGAGAGTAGACCCTTTTTGTTCTTTTGAACATTTCCTTTTCAACTAGTTGAAGTATTCTTTCCTTCACAGCGTGTGTTGGATCGAGTTCCTTTGAGTTTTAGGCTTGAGGAATTCTTTGATAAGCTTTGAAAATATTGCAGTTATGCTTGCTTGAATATTGCTTGATAGATCGATTTTCCAGGTTCGGAGTGACCTTTTCTCAAATGCTTCCTTAGTCTTTTATAGTGCTCATTTGAAAATTTGCTCGTTGAAGAGTAGACTATTTTCAAATGACACTTTTTGTTCATTAGCTTGTCTTTTCTTGTCCGCAGCATTTGTGATGTTGACCCTTCATCGTAGTAGATGGCTATGTAGCTTTATAGGGCCGACACATGCTCCAATGTTTCCCATTGGTTTATTCCTTTTGCATGTTTCGGCCAAACACTTTAAGACTGGATGCTTGGACGATTATTATATCAATTAATATCCTTGAATTTATTCCAACGGATCAATGTCATTGTCTTGACTTGATGTTGCCTTTACCCTTTGACTTGAGTCTCGCTCCAATCATTAGAATGACTCAACTCGTCACTTTAATCTGATAGACTTGGCTTTTTCATCGACTTGACCGACACTTGTTTCACTTTTCAAATGTGAAACTTGCTCATTTTTCATTTTCTCTTCTTATGTCTCTCGCGATTGAGTCTTCTGTATCATAACTCACCAATTAACCCTAGCTCATTCTTAAGCTCTTCAAATCTCGATTCACATAAGGGCTTTGTGAATATGTCGCCTAACCGCTTATAAGTTGAGATGTATTCCAAAGTGATGTCTTTCTTTTCAACATGATCTCTTATAAAATGGTATCTGACATCAATGTGTTTTGTTCTTGAGTGCACATCGGATTCTCGAGTGATTGCAATAGCACTAGTGTTATCACACATAATTGGAATCTCTCTTTTTCAATATCATAGTCTCTCACCGTCTCATCCATAACACTTGGGCACAACAAATCGCCCGACTCGTACTTTGCTTTCACTGGGGATGTAGCTATTGAATTTTGTTTCTGGTCAACCAAGAAACTAATTTTTCAAGCATTTGACATGTACCGAGGTACTCTTCATGTCAATTCTACATTCAAGATAATCCGAGTCCGAGCATCCCGCCACCTTGAATCCTCCTTCCTTTAGATACCATAAGCCAACTTCGCATCCCTTCAAATATCTACGATTCTCTTTAGTTGCGGTCACGTGACTCTCTTTTGGTGCGATTGAAATCTAGCACATACACCTCGCAAAGGTGATGTCCGCTCATGGCTTGTTAAATAGAGCAATGATTCAATAAGGGCTCTATATCTTGTTTGATCAACAACTTTGCCATCTCATCCATGTCCATCTTAATCGATGTATTCATAGGAGTCGCCACCGGATGACTTCTCTTCCATACCATGTTTCTTCATTAAATCTCTAGTATACTTGGTTTGGCTTATGAAGGTTCCATCCTTCAATTTCTTGACTTGAATTCCTAAGAAGAAAGTCAACTCTCCCATCATGCTCATCTCAAATTTTCCTCGCATGAGGTTTGAGAACTTATCACACAACTCTTTGTTTGCGGGATCCAAAAATGATATCGCCCAAATATATTTGAACAAGCAAGATACTTTCTCCATCTTGAATCCTCAAGAGTGTCCTGTCAACATTGTCTTTGGTGAATCCATTGTCAATTAGAAATCGAGACAATGTATCATACCATGCTCTTAGTGCTTATTTCATTCCATACAATGCCTTCGAGCTTGTAGACTTTATCTCCAATAGTTTTCTGCTCAAACCTGGAGGTTGTTCAATGTAGACTTCTTCCTCTAACAATCCACTTAGAAATGCACTCTTCACATCCATTTGATACACAGTGAAGTTCTTAAGTGCAAGATAGGCAAGAAACATCCTTATTGTTTCCAATCGTGCAACAGAGCAAAGGTTTCATCAAAATCTATACCCTCTTCTTGGCAATACCCTTTGGCTACCAATCTTGGTTTGTTTCGACAAATGATCCTTCCTCATTCATCTTGTTTCAATACCCACTTAGTACCAATAACATTTTGGTGGGTTGGCCTTTGAACTAATTCCCATACTTTGTTTCTCTAAAACCGATTTGACTCTTGCATGGCCTCGAATCCAATGTGTGTCTTCCAATGCTTGAGACACATCTTAAGGCTCTATTTGGGAAATAAAACAAGTGAACATTGATGCATGTTGTGCTCGTGATCCGTTCTTATGCCATCTCTAACATCTCCAATGATTAACTAGGTGGATGGTCTCTCACCATCTCATATCAAAGTTGGAGTAAGTCTGGCGGATTCAGCCGCCTTGCAAATGCTAAGTCGTCTTGAACAAATGCTTCATCATCATTCAATTGTATACCTTCTAGTGTCTTTGAGATACAACTATCTCATCATCATCGGGGTTGAGTGCTCTCACTTCTTCTTCAACATAAGGACTCTTCGCATAGTTGGTTGATTCTTTCGCTCATCAAACACCACATGGATAGACACTTCGTGACCATAGTCCTCTTGTTTAGCACTTTATAAAGGCTTTACTCTTAGTGAGTATCCCAAAAGATACCTTCATCGCCTTTAGCATCAAAAGCCTTCAAATTGTCCTTGCCATTGTTGTGGATGAAGCACTTGCATCCAAATATCTTGAAATATCCAACATTTGGCTTTTCCACGTCCAAATCTCATAGAGAGTCTTGGTTAATTGTTGTCTGTTAATCATACATCTATTCTCGAGTATAGCATGTTGTATTTATGGTTTGGGCCCAAAATTTCTTAGTAATCCATCTTCAACTAACATTGTCCTCAGCCTTCCTTGAGAGTTATATTCCTTCTTTCGCCACTCCGTTCCTTTGTGGAGTCCTCAAGGTTGATAACTCATGAGAAATACCATTTTCAAGTTATAATCCCATTGATAAACTCGGTTCCCTATCGGATCTTATCTTTATAATGGTTTGACTCTTCTCATTTTGAACTCTTCTCATCACCGGGGCAACTTTTGCAAGAGTTTTCTTCTTTTTAAACATGAAAATTGTCCATGTATATCTTGAATAGTCATCCACCACCACTAAGGTATATTTCTTCCCACCGATGCTAGGCGACATCGGGGACCAAATAAATCCATATGCAACAGATGTATATCCTGGTTGATGAAGTACTTAGCTTTTCCTTGAATGATGATTTGATCCGCTTCCCATCCGCATGCATCACATATACTTTCTTTCTTGTACACTCGAAATCATCGATCCTTCCACAATATGACTCATTGCAAGCTTGTTGATTGTCTTGAAATTCGTGTGACTCAACTTCTTATGCCACAACCAACCAATTCGGTTGTACTCCTTGCTAGCGACATGTGCTTGGTGTAGCAAGAGACCAATTCACTACATACATATTCTTTTGTCTTGTTCCTTGCAAAGACAATCTCATTAGATTCAAGATCCTTGATCTGGTCTTGTTCTTCTAGACAATCTCATTAGATTCAAGATCCTTGATCCGGCATATCCCCATGTTGAATCCCACATTGTAGCCTTTGTCATGAGTTGATCGATGCTTAACAAAGTTGAAGTTGATGCCTTCAACATAAGCAACATCCTGTGATCTCCACTCCATTCTTCTTGATGGATCATGTGCCATTGATCTCCCCGAGCTTCATTTCCTCAAAATATGACTTTTGAACCTTTGATCTCCTTAAATCTTGACGATTTCTTTTATTTCCTATCATATGTCCTGGCACGTACTATCCATGTACCAGGTTCCTTGCACTTTCGGATGTTCCTTGAACCCGCAATCAAGGAAATCGTTTTAGGTACCCATACTTGTCAGGTCCTGGGGGGTTAGTGCTATAAGATGCTCCAACCAACCTTTATAGCCGGATGATCTCGACTCTAAGAGGTTACCATCTATCAATTACCATAATCATAATGCACATTAGCAAATTGCTTAGGGGTTTTAGGATCATTCAACCGTCTCTTTTTAATCTCGTATGCATGTGTGTTTGTTTTAGCAAATCTGCTTCCTTCGGGTAGTTGTGGAATTTTCGGTTTAGTGCTTGGGTGCATGAGTGTCTTTGAAAATAGCTCTTTTGACTTGGGAATGACCTTTGTTGAGGTTGAGGTCTTTGCCATTTTGGCTTGTATCCCATAGGTCTTTCGATATTTCACGTGGTTATTTCAATCACTTGGTTTGGATTGTTTCTACCATTCCCATCATATGTATTTCTTTGATGAAATTTCTGGGGCTTTTGGTAGCTCTGTTTAGCTCTTTACACAATATTTTCTATTGGGAGTCCGATGATGAACTCCGTCTCAATTTCTTCTCACCGGTCCTTTCAAAGATACTATATCTTTCTTTCCTTTTCCTTTATAACCAAGGCCATTATGATTGTGATTGTGTTTTGGTGTGGATGTTGGTGCAACATATAGTGTTTTGGGCTTTTGGATTCCCTCATTGCTTGAGGATCCTTTTTCCAAAGTCACTCTTGGAGCTTGACTATGCACAAAGGAATCAAGCATATGCCTGTCTTGTCTCCACACTCTTTTTGACTCATAATAAGTTCATCCAATGATTTGGATGCTTTTGTAAATGAGGCAATCACATATTTAAGATTTTTTCTCTTTTCGCAGAGCCTAACTCGCTAAGATCTTTGTATTATCGCCTTTCGGCTTTAGTGTTCTCATCACCTATGTGACTTCAGTACTTAGCTCTTTAGTCACTGTGAGTTTTAGCTTTTGCCGATCGTTCTCATCATTCAAAAGTGTGTGTGAGGTTTTAATGTGCTAAAAGCTTTCATCATTTTGCCTAATGAATCATAAAGATCGTGGCGATGAAGTGTGTATCACAATCACTATTACTTGAATCGAAATGAAATGAGTTAGAATGTACCTCATCTTCTTGATCCTTTTGATCCTTCTTTGGCCATGAGGCATATCAAGGCCTCTTCCTCTCGTATCACTTGAGTACTCAACTTTACTACTATCCGAGTCCATTTGTTTCCTTGCATTTGGTGGCTCAATGACTCAAGCCAACATGGCTTTTTTCTTTTCTTGTCTTCTTTCCCTGAAGACTCTTCTTTCGTCCTCATTTCTATATTTGTTGACTGGTGGATAGGAACAATCAACAGTAAAATCTACTGGTTGTCTGTAGTTCCAACATAGGTTTTAGCTCTCTCGGCTCTTTGATTATCGGCTCTCTAATAGTCGACTCTCGGATGTTCAAATCTCTTGGGCGGCCTGTCCTCCCTTGCTTTGGAAGGTGCTGAATGTCTCCTGGAGGTTTCACCTTTGTGCCTTTAATTGTTCTTGTTGAAGAACTTGTTGAATCTCTTTAACGTGAGGGCAATTTTCTCCTGGTCAATGGTCTCATTTGGCTCGACTTTCTTCCCTTCACTCGCTAATAATGCAACTGTCTTGGGCAACTATTTTCTCTTACTCTTTCCTTATCACCAAATTCGTAGGCATTGAGATCTAAGAATAGCTCATGATTAGTTGTTCTTGAGATGTCCATTGAATGTCTCAGGGCCATGACCTTCATTTCCCATTCACCGGGAGGGCTCTTTAGTATTTTCATGCACATCTCCTTCTCCGTGTACTCTTTCCCAAGAGTCGAAAGCTCATTTGCTATCTGTGAATCGGCATCAAACGATGCGGACTTTCACCTACAAGCATTTTAAAATTTTCAAATTTTTGAACAAAGAACAGCTTAATTTATTCTCTTTAACTGCTTCAATCCTTCATAAATTAGGGTTAGCGATCCGCATGACTTCACTTTGTTGAACATCGCTTTGTCCAACGCTTGTAGAGAATATCTTTGCCACATTGTCCATGTTATATCTCTTTCTATCTTCAATAGTCCATTCGGTCGAGGTTTTTCAACCATAGTTGATCTAAATCTTATCTTCGCGAAGATCCTCTCCTTCAATTGGATATGCTCTTCTTACAAAGCAGATCAACTTTGAGTATTTGCAATGGCCCATCCTCTATCACAAGCCACATTTCATCGTGTAAAGGCGATAGATGAGCCCGCATACAAATCTTCCATCATCAAACTCTTCCACAATAAACATAGGAATACGAGTTAGATTTGTTTCCCGAGCAATAACATTGCTTTAAAGATGAAGGTTTTGAAAACACAAGTGTTAAACCTTTGGAAAATATTGAGATCTAGTTCAAGAACCGGTCGAGGAATGCTCAATGAACCAACCACTCTGATACCACTTGTAGGTCCCAAGGGTGTGGTGTAAGGTTTAGAAGGGGGTTGGATAAACCTTACCAAATTTTAACTTTTAGTCCTTTTTAATAATTCAACAATGAGTTGACTCAAATCTGCTAAGTCCTTGGGGGACGGCTAGGTTGGCTTTCTTGAAAAGTTACCCACCAACAAACTCGATTGAGCCGTGATAGTATAACTTAGTTGTATCACCTAACACTTAATTTTTAGAAGATTTGATTTTTAACAATGGAAGACTTAACACCCTTTGTTAATTTAAAGCTCATTTTTAACACTTGTTTTAGCACTTGTTATTATCATTGAAAAGCAATATAACTTATCAAAGAAATATGAAAATATAAGCAAGAAAGTAAATGTTGAAAGTAATTGACAAAAGCAAATTTATGGTGGTTCGAGGATGGGGTAATTCCTCTAATCCACTCTTTTTCCAACTCCTGGAGGAATCTATTAGGTAACATCAAGTTACAATGTAGTGCTCGATCTAGAGACAAATTTTGATCACACAAATTCTCCTCTGCGACAAATTTTCTTCACAAGATAATCGCCCTGCTTTCAAAGACCATTCAAGTCTTTGGAATTGATCACACATCCTTCCAACAAACTTGAAGCTCCCGATTTGACCTTGAACCTTTCTACAGCTCCTTCAACTTGGAGAGTAGACCTCTTTTTATTCTTTAAACTTTTCCTCTTCAACTTGGTTGAAGTATTCTTTCCTTCACAACGTGTGTTGGATGTTCCTTCGAGTTTTAAGCTTGAGGAATTCTTTGATAAGCTTTGAGAATATTGCGAGTTATGCTTGATTGAATATTGCTTGATAGATTGATTTTCCAGGTTCAAATGACCTTTTATCGATGCTTCTCAACCTTTTATAGTGCTCAATTGAAAATTTACCCGTTAAAGAGATAGGCTATTTTCAAATGACACTTGTTCTTTAGCTTATTTTTTTCTTGGTCTGCGGCATTTGTGATGTTGACCTTTCCTCATATTAAATGGCTCTGAGCTTTATATAAATTGACACATGCTCCAAGTGTTTCCCATTGGTTTATTCCTTTTGCATGTTTCTCGGGCCAAACACTTTAAGACCTGGCGGCTGACTTATTACTATATCAAGTAATATCTCTTGACTTCATTCCATGGAACAATGTCGGTTGTCTTGACTTGACTCTTTGCTTTACCCTTTGTCTTGAGTCCGCTCCAATCATGGGAATGACTCAACTATCACTTGAACCGTTAGACTTGCCTTCTTTCACCGACTTGACTGCACTTCCTCATACTTCACACAATTGTTTCTCGATTGGCTCTCCTTCGATCGAGTTCTTGTCTTCCATTCGCCATACTCGGCTAACACAACACACAAATGGAGTCTTCACTCTAGTCTCCAGCTTGACTTCTTGCATTCTTTGACATAGCTTACTTTGCACACTCTTTCATCTATCTAAGTTGTTTTTCCTTCACTCAATGTGTTGGGTCGATTTCCTTTGAGTTTATACTTGAGGATAGTATTTGAATGCTTTAGAGATATTACTTTGCATTGCTTGATTTCTCTTTGTGTCTCTCGATTGCATAAGTGTTCTCTCTCTAAGAATTCCTTAGCATTTTATAGTAGTAGTTTGAAAATGTATCCGTTGAAGAGATAGATGCATTTTCAAACTCCATTTTTAGGTTGTTGTCTTGTCTTGTCTTGTAGCATTGATGTAGCATTGGCTCCTTGCTTTTTGCACTCTTTCAAGAAAACAGCTTTAAGGTAGGCAGTCTCACACATGCCTATTTTCAAAAAACCTTGACTTTTTGCTTGACAACGGATCTCTTTTCGACTTTCTTTGATCCTTTCTGCTGCATAATCCCTTTGACAGTCAACTCCAATGATTTTGGACTGACATTGCTGTCAGTCAGCTGACTGAGACAACTTTTCTGTCACTTCACTCACCGCCATACAACTGTATTCTCTTCGATCTTGATCGAGTCTTGTAATCTTCAACTTGGTTGCCTTCGACTCAACTGATAGAACCCTATCTATTACAAGTTGATTTATAGTTGAATTGGGGTGCCAACTTCCTAATCTAAGTTTTACATGGTATCATCAAAATCTATTACATAAATTTCCCAACAATTTTCCCCTTTTTGATGATGCCAAACTTAGAAAAAAATAACAAAGTATATAGTGCATAAACAAAGAATGATTGTATTGAGTATGTCATTTTATTGAACATATCATTCTTGCACTTTACAAAGCTTTTGCAATGTATAATAAATTACACAAGACTTACAAGTGTATGTGTATTTACATTTAAGTAAAGATACAACATGATGGGGTTCAAATAGATCTTCAACGCCTTTGTTGCTTCCTTCTTCTTTCAAATCTTCTTCCTCTGCTCTTCTTCTTTCATATTCAGCTATCTTTTGCTTCTTCTCTTCTTCTTCGTCTCTCTTATTCTTCTTGATCGTAAGCTCTCTTTGCGATTGGGTCTTCCCTTTCTTTGCTTTTCTCCCCATTCGCGATCGAGCCTTTATGTTCTAAACCAGAAATCACTGTTTCCTAGCATTTGACATGTGCCTGAGGTGCTCTTTCATCAACTCTACATCCAAAGATAGTCGAGTCGAATAGCCAATTAGCTTGAATCCACCTTCCTTTGGATACCATAAGCCAACTTCTTGGCTTCCTTTCAAGTATCTCAATATTCTCTTAGTCATGTCATATGGCTCTCTTTTGGAGCAGATTGAAATCTTGCACATACACCTACAAAGAAAGGTGATGTCCGCCCGCTTTTTGTGAGATAGAGCAATGATCCAATAAGTGCTCGTATCTTGTTTGATCTGAGGCTTGCCATCCGCATCCATGTCCATTTTGATGATGTATTCATTGGTATTTTCACAGAAGACTTCTCCTCCATACCAAATTTTTTTCATTAAATCTCTCGGTGTATTTTGTTTGACTTATGAAGGTTCCATCCTTCAGTTGTTTCACTTGGAGTCCAAGGAAGAATGTCAGTTTCTCCCATCATGCTCATTTCAAATTTACTTTGCATGAGGTTTGAAAATTTTCCACATAGCTCTTTGTTTGTGGATCCAAAAATGATGTCATCCACATATATTTGAACAAGCAAAGATACTCTTCTTGTCTTGAATTCTGAAAAGTGTTCTATCTACTTTTCCTTTTGTGAATCCATTCTCGCTTAGGAATTGTGACAAAGTGTCATACCATGCTATGGGTGCCTGTTTCAATCCATACAGCTTTCTTGAGTTTGTATACCTTATCTCCAAGAGTCTTCTCGCTCAAATCCTGGAGGTTGTTCAACATACACTTCTTCTTCCAATAAACCATTTAGGAATGCGCTTTTACATCCATCTCGATATACAAAGAAAATTCTTGTGAGTCGTATAATAAGCAAAAAACATCCTTATAGCTTCCAATCTTGCTACAGAGCAAATGTTTCATCAAAATCTATTCCTTCTTCTTGGCAATATCCTTTGGCTACTAGTCTTACTTTTGTTTCTTACCACATAACCTTCCTCGTTCATCTTGTTTCGAACACCCATTTAGTACCAATAACGTTTTGATGGGTGGGTCTTTGAACTAATTCCCATACTTTATTTCTTTCAAACTGATTCAACTCTTTTTGCATAGCTTGAATCCAATGTGTGTCATCCAATGCTTGTAACGCATCTTTGGGCTCTATTTGCGAGATAAAGCATGTGAACATAGCTTCTTGTTGAGTTCGATCTTGTTTTGACACCTTCTCTTATATCTCCAATGACTAGTTCTCGTGGATGGTCTCTCGGCCATGTTACATCAGGTTGGAGTAAGTTAGCTGGATTCATCGTCTTTGCGCTATGTTGCTTTGATCGATTCTCTCGTCATCACTTAGCTGCAGATTTTCCGATTGTTTTTGAGATTGACTTTCTCATATTCTTTTGAGTTTATAATTCCAAATTTTGACCAAAGATAGGGACTCTTCAGTATGGTTGGATGATTCAAACTTATCACCGACTCTTCAATGTCTTCTCCATTTACATTTGGCTCATCAAACACCACATGAATGGATTCTTATGCAACCATAGTCCTTTTGTTGAGTACTCTGTAGGCTTTGCTTTTCACCGAGTATCCCGAAAGAAGATACCTTCATCGGCCTTTAGCATCGAAGGCCTTTAGATTGTCTTTGCCATTGTTGTGGATGAAGCATTACATCCAAATATTCTAAAATATGCAACATTTGGTTTTCTTCCACCCAAATCTCATAGGAGTCTTTGTCACCGTCTGCTTATCATACATATGTTTTGAGTGTAGCAAGATGTGTTGATTACTTGACCCAAAAATCTTTTTGGTAACTCGTCACTAACATGGTCCTTGCCGCTTCTTTGAGAGTTCTATTCCTTCTTTCTTCGCAACTCCATTCTCATTGTGGAGTTCTCATTTGCAGATAGTTCATGACCAATACCATTTTCAATACAATACTTGAGTTATTATTCCATTGACAAACTCGGTTCCTCTGTCGATCTTATTTTGATAATGGTTTGCTCTTCTCGTTTTGAATCCTCTTCATCACCTGTGGTAGTTTCGTAGAGTTTCTTTCTTCTTACACATGAATATTGTCCATGTATATCTTGAGTAGTCATCTACTACCACCAAGGTGTATTTCTTTCCACTTATGCTAGCCGGTTCCACCGGGCCAAATAGATCCATATGTAGCGGATGCAATATTCTTGTTGAAGATGGGCATGTCTTTTCTTTGAATGATGATTTGATTTGTTTTCCCTTCGACATGCGTCACATATACTCTCCTTTCTATATACTTGAGTCGGAAGTCCTTCCACAAGACTACTCGCAAGCTTGTTAATCGTTTTGAAATTCGTGTGACTCAGTTTTTGTGCCACGGCCAACTTGATTCAAATTGTGCTTTTTGCTAGTATACAGTCTTTGGGTGTAGCGGTTGACCAATCTACTACATACATGTTCTTTTGTCCGCATCCTTGCAACACAACTTCATTCGATTCACCCTCCTTGATTTGGCATATACCCATGTTAAATCCAACATTATAGCCCTTGTCACACGAGTTGATCGATGCTTAGCAAGTTGAAGTTGAGTCCTTCAACATATGCAACATCTGTGATTTCTAATCCATTCCTCTTGATGGATCCAATGCCTCTTATTTCACCTGAGCTTCATTTCCTCCAAATATGACTTTTGCTCCTTTAACTTCCTTGAATTTTGACAGTTTTTCTTATTTCTGTCATATGTGTGAACAACCACTATCCATATACCAGGTTCCTTGGCACTCAACTGCTCCTTGAACCCGCAATCAAGAATTTAAGTTTTAGGTACCCATACTTGTCTCCGGTCCTGAGGGGTTAGAATTGTAAGATGATCCAACCAACTTATAGCCAAATGATTTGACTCTAAGGGGTTGCCATCTATCATGCCATAATCATAATTAATCTTGGCAAATTGCTTGGGATTCTAGGTTCATACAAATTTGTCTCTTTTGTCTGTATGCATGTATATGTATTTTGGCAATCGCCTTCTTTGGGTAATTGTGGTGTTTCGAGTGTAGTGCCTAGGTGCATATGTGTCTTTGATAAAGCTCTTATACTTTTCGAATGGCCTTTCTTCGAGTTCTGGCCTTTGCCATTTGGGCTTATATTCTATAAGTCTATCTTTGATATTTCACATCATTCCAATCACTTGGCTTGGATATTTTCTACCATTCCCATCATATGTATTTCTTTTATAGATTTTCTAGGGTTTTTGGTAGCTCTCGCTTCTTCTTTACAGAGTATTTTCTGTTTGGAGTTTGTTGAGGAACTCGATCGAATCTCTTCTTAGTCAGCCTTTCAATACACTCAATCGGCCGCTTTCCTTTTCCTTTATAACCAAGGCGCTTTGCTTGTAATTGAGCTTTGGAGTGAATGTGTGTGCAACATTTAGAGTTTTGGATTTTTAGACTCTTCATTGCTTGAAGATCCTTTTTCCAAAATTACTTTTGAAGTTTGACATATCACGAGGAGTTAAATCCAGGCTGTCTTGTCTCCACATTCTCTTTGACTCATAATAAGATCATCCAATGATTTAGATGCCTTAGTGAATGAGGCAATAACATTTTTGAGGTCATTCTCCCTCTTTTCTATGGCAAAGCAATTTTCGCTTTAGCTTGGCTTTTTCAAATTTAAACTTTCATTCTCATCGGCTATTTGACTTAGAGTACTCGGCTCCTTAGTCACCGTGAGTTTTGCTCTTAGTAGGTTTGTTTTCCTCATTTAGTAGTGTGTGAGAGATTTAATGTGTTCAAAATCTTTCAACATTTTGCCTAATGAGTCATAAAGATCGAGTGGGTGATGAGGTGTGTGTGTCACAACTATCACTAGAATCGAGTTTACCTCATCTTCTTGGTCGGAGTTGATCTTGTTGCTTGGCCATCAAACAGATCGTAGGGCTTCTTCTTCAGTCACTTGAGTAGTCGGCTTCATTGTTCTTCAATCACCGTGTCTTTTGACTCGGATTTTCTCGCAACCAACATTGCCTTTTTCTTTTCTTGTCTTCTTTCTCTAAAGACCTTTCTTTCTTCTTCATTCCTGTATTTGTTGACTACAGGATATGGGCAATCAATGGCATAGTGACCTGGTTGCCTTACCTATTCCAAAGATAGATATTCAACCTTTTGATCGACTCTTTCCATTCTTGGATTGTCACCCTTTGATATTCACTTTTTGATGATCTTTCTCTTGGTTGGCCTATCTTCCCTTGATTTGGAGGGAGCTGAGTGTCTTCGGAGGATTCGCCATTGCCTCTCTTGTAGTTCTTATTGAAAAACTTGTTGAACCTTTTTACTAGTAGGGCTATTTCTTCGGGGTCAATGACTTTTTGACCTCGGCTCTCTTCCCATCTTTAACAATTAGAGCATTTGTTTTGGGTACAAATTGTCTCTTCCTGGTCTTTTCTTCTCACCAAACTCGTAGGCTTTGAGGTCCGAGAATAGTTCATGGTTGGATGTCTTTGATAGGTCCATAGAATGTCTTAGTGCCATGACTTTCATTTCCCATTCAAATTGGAAGACTTTTTAGGATCTTCATACACATTTCCTTCGTGTATATTCCTTTCCAAGTGCGAGATAGCTCGTTGGTGATTTTACGTGAACCGAGCATCCAGTTGATCTAGTTTTTCTCCCGAGATCATTTTGAAGTTCTCAAATTTCTGTACGACCACCGATAATTTGTTTTCTTTGATTTGCTTCGAGCCTTCACAAATCAATGTTAGCTTGTCCCGATTTCTTTAGCCGTTTTGCATGATTTGACTTTATTGAGCATGGCTTTGTCCAAGGTTTTGTAAAGGATGTCCTTGGCTACATTGTCCAGGTTGTATCTTTTTTCATCATTTGTCCATTCGGTTCTTGGTTATTCAACCAAGGTCGTGCAGGGAGCAACATCCTTTTCACCTTCAAATGCAGCTCTTCTTACAAACCGTGTTCACCTTTAAGATTTGCGCCGGCCCATCCTCTATCACTATCCACATCTCATCATGTAATGCTTTGATAGATGAGCACGCATACGAATTTTCCAATCATCAAATTCTTCAATTGTGAACATAGGGATGCGTGTCAAATTTGCTTCCATGATAATAAATTTTAATGATAAAAAGAGTTTTGAAAGTTTAAGTACTAAAGCGACTTTGAAAAGTTTAGAGATCTAGTTCAAGAACTCGGAAGGCTCAATGAACCAACCGCCCGATACCACTTGAGGTCCCAAGGGGTGTAAGTGTAAGGTTTAGAATGGGGGTTGAATAAACCTTACAAAATTTTTGATTTAGTCCTTTTAAAAATTCGAGTTGATACTACACACCGTGTCCTTGGTGAATGACAGCCAATTTAGTTAATCAAGAGAGTTAGTCTCTCAACACTCAATCGAAATTTGTTGATGGAATAACTCAAATTGTTAAGTCTAAATTAACTCAACTGTGGTTTGTTTTTATTGGAAGACTTAACACCCTTGAGTTTGGTTAAGTAGAGATTTAGAGCTTGATTTAGTACTTAGAGATTATCTAATGGATAGCAAATATGTCGTGAGAATTAAACAAATATGATGCAAGAATTAAAGTCTTTGAAATGTAAATGACACAATGAGATTTTTATAGAGGTTCGAAGATGGGGTAATTCTTCTACTCCTCTCTTCTCCAACTCCTGGAGGAATCCATTAGGTATTGATCAAGATACAAAGTGGTAACAGTCCAGGATACAAGTCTTGATCACACAAATGACTTGATCCTTTGGGACTCGGCCTGAGACGCCTTGATCACTCACCAAGCTTCTCGACGACTCAGCCTTCTTCACAGGCAGCTGCCTTGCTACTACAGCCCACTTGCTCAAGCTCTTTGGATTTAATCACGAAGCCCTCCAAAAGCTCAAGACTTGGTTCGACCTTGAACCTTCCTACAATCCTTCGTGGAATGTAGACCCCTTGATTCTTCAATAACTTTCCTCTTCAACCGATTGAAGTTATCTTTCCTTCACAGGTGAGTGTTGGATTGATGTTCTTCGTAGTGTAGGCTTGAGGATTGAGCGTTTAATAACTTGAGAATATTTCAGGTTACTGATTCGATAATTGCTTGAATGTTTGTGGTTCCGTCACCTCCTCTCGAGTCATTCCTCGGCCTTTTATAGTGATCTTTCAAAAATCGCCTGAAGAAGAGATAGGCTTATTTTTGAAAGTCACTTGTGGTCGTTGGCTTGTCTTGTTGTAGTCCTTGGAATTGCCATTTCCTCGTATGAATTGTTCTTCACCTTTTCGAGTTACGACACGGTGTAGTGCTTCCCATTGGTTTATTCCTTTTGCACGCTTCCGGGGATCGAGCACTTCGAGAAAGGTAGCATGGAGATATTACTTGTTTAGGTAATTCTCTTGATTTACGTAAACGGATCTTTTTTCAGTTATCTCGACTTGACCGCATTTCCTTGCTTTCCCCAGGTGACTTAAGTCGCCTTCCAATCATCGGATGACACTTCCACTTCAACTTGAGACTTGGCTTTTCTTGAGTTGACTTGATGATACTCCACTCACCGCATCTCACCGCTCCTTTGATAGAGTTCCCCGTCTTCTCTTCTTTGCCATACTCACTTGTCTTGCAAATGAGTCTTCCTTCTAGTCTCCAAATTGTCTTCTTGCATGTTTGGGCATAGCCGACTTAACTCACTTGACCAACCCTATTTATTACAATGCGCTTTACAACAAAATTGGGGTGCCAACTTCCTATTCTAAGTTTTACATGGCATTCATCAAAATCTAAACAATAAATTTCCCAACATAGAGTATAGCCCATCTAGGCCGGTGTGTTTCATTTGGCAAGATTACATCGGGCTCCTTGGGGTCAAAAATTGGTTGAGGCTCGGGTTTGGACTCCGAGAGTAGGCTCTCTCATTCTTCTTGTATTCTTCCTTGTTTCTTTTTCATCCCTAGAAGCCATGAATTTCAAGGTTTGCAAGAGGAAAATCAAATTTTGGAGTTTTGGAGTTCCCCCAAATTTGATGTAGAACTTGGAGAAGTTGGAAATTTGAATGTAATTGGTGGTGGATTTCTTGAGAGGATTAAGGATTTGTGTTTTTGGTTTGAGATTTGTGGTAAATTTGGAGAGATTTGGAGAGTAGTTTGAGAATTTAGGGAGAAAATTTTCATGGATTAGGGTTTGTGTAGAAGAAAGTGTGAGAAAAAGTGAGAATTTGGGGTTAAAATAGGGGTATTTGAATCCCGATTTTTGGTGTTTGGGCCACACGGCGTGTGAGGTCCCACGGGCCGGCCGTGGCCCCGCATGTGGCTGTCACGTGCGTCTGTTTGCCAGCCCTTTATCACACAACCATGTGATGGTCACACGGCCCGCCGCGTGGTGTTCAAGCGATTCGCCCTCTTGCACGGCCAGGTCGTGTGATCCCACACGCCCGTGTGGAATTGGTTTCCATACTTTTTTTTCGATAATTGGGAGTTTGCCGTGACGCCTCCTACACAATAACTCAAGAAAAGTAAGCAAAACTAAAAATTAAGTTAATAGAGAATAAACGAAAAGTAAACATTTAAATTGAAATTAAAATTGAAGGCGATGAAAAAAGGTACGAAAATAGGAAATAAATTGGGTTGCCTCCCATAAAGCGCTAAGTTTTACGTCTTCAGCATGATTTCTGATTTCTAATCACTTTTTCTAAACTTTGTCATTTGAAATCTGTGAACCCTCAATGCTATCCATCAGACGAATGGCGTTGCATTGTTCTCACGGATTCAACTCAGTATCGCTTGGGAATTTGCCTTTTTGATGTTGGCTTCCCACAAAGTTGCGATTTGGGCTACTTGTGTTTCCAGAGATTTCAGTCTTGCATTTACGTTTGTGTTTAGGAGTGTGACTGTTCTTCAATCCTGTCTATCTAGGCTTCATCTTTGTTGTTCTCCCCTTTGTTTCTCCAATAAACGAGGATAACATCTCTACAACATGCCTTCTTATCACTTGACTCCGCTCTGCGCTGATTACCCACGTTATATCCCCGAGGTGGCTACAAAACATTTTTATTGTTAGCATAATAGAAATTTTCATGGTTTCGCAACCCTGGATGGTAGTAGTTGGGTATCTGATTATTTCTATAATTGTTGTTGAAGTTCCTTTGTTGGCCCACAAAGTTTGCTTCTTCTTCAACAAAAGCAGGATCTCTTGGAGTCACTTGCTGCATCGCGTCCAGTTTCATATTCAGCACGGATACCTGTTCTGTGAGCATGGTGACCTTCTCATCCTGAACTTCTGCCACTCGGCGGATAGTAGACCTTTCGGATGGCCATTGGTAACTGTTGTTCGCCATCTCCTCTAACAAGTCTAGTGCCTCCTCAGGATATTTCCCTAGTAGTGCACTCCCAGATGCAACATCTATAATTGTTCTTGTGTTGCCACTCAAACCATTATAGAAGCACTGCACACTTAGTAGTCGGGGTATCCGTGTTGAGGGCACTTCCTTAGCAATTCCCGAGCCGATCCCATGCTTCATATAGTGGATCGACATCTAATTGCCTAAACTTGCGATCTCGGATTTCGATTGCGTCTTCTTGGGAAAACTATTTGGCTAGGAACCGACTTAGTTACTTCGCCCAATTTGCGGTGGTGGTGTTAAAGAGCATAACCATCCCATAGCCTTATCGCGTAGAGAAAATGCAAAAAGGCAAGATCAAATGATATCCTCAAAAACACTATTCATTTTAACAATATCGCAAATTTCTAAAAAGTGCGCCAGATGCGCGTTTGGATCCTCAACGACTCTACTCCCAAACTGGTTTTGTGACACCATCCGGATCAATGACGGTTTTAGTTCAAAAGTGTTTGTATTGATGGGCGGACGGGCCACACCCCATAAGTTTGACTTACCTCCGATTGAAGTAGTCCCTAATCGCCGCTTCTCGCGGCCTTTCCACATTTCTCGCCTCCGACGCCGCCATACTTTAAAGCGCTAAAGAGATCCAAGGCTGAAAAGGAGGAAGCGATAAAACAGAAAGGGAAAGACAACCGAGGAAGTGTCAAAACAAAAGAAAGGAAAGTCCGTTGAGGGGAAGGATCGAAAGATGTGACCTTGATGATTGCACAAACCCCCAACAAGGTCTTGTCACACCGATATTATCAGAAAAAACTCCCAGTGACTTTGCCACTCCAACACTCTGCTATATCTATGGCCGAAAAGAGAAAGACAATTGAAGCGGGGATGGAGGAAGGGGAAGGAAGAATGGATGCCCGAGTTATGAACATCTTGAAACAACACGGAGGCATTCCAAAAGAGAGAGACACTTATGCCATCTCGTATGTCGGGACCGAGCCACGATCAGTTGATGAATTTAAAATGCTCGCATCCCAAGGATACTTTGCAAAAATGTCTATGGCTCAAGCTTGGGACTTGTATCTTTGGAAAAGGGTCTCACGTTATGTGAAGAAGCCGACAGCAGACAGACTACCCTTCGCTCTGCTGTCACTCCGCCGGTCACTCACCGAAAGAAGAAGACCCCGTACAATACACGCCCGCAGGTAGAGGAAGAAGCGTGGTGGAGAAAGAGATTTCATACCTAGGCCTCTCGCCAAAAACATTGAGTACGTAGATCCGGCAAGAAAGGAGGGATCTCTTTGGGCTCTTTGACCAAGTAGCCAATTTGCAAGTGGCTAAAAGTAATGTTGAGTATGCGAAAAGAATAGAAGAAGAAAATAAGAGACAAACTCGGCTATGGGAGGAAAGACAAGAGAGATTAAGAAGAGATGAAGTCGCCGGAAGGCATATGAAAAGAAGAAGAAGGCGGTGACGATGAGAAAAAAGAGAAGAAGAGCGAAGATGCTTGAACAAGATGAAAGAAGGAGATAATAAAGGAGATGAAGTGTTCTTGCTGTCACCCCTTCATGTATTTTATTATGTAAATATATACTATGTAAGTCTTCGCAATAAAGCTATAAATTACTTATTTTTTTTTCTGTGTAGACAAATGTTTGCTCTGATACACCTTGTAAACAAACTTGTTGTGTAAAAGAACAAGAATGTTATGATCAATAAAAGGATTGATTCTACGCATACATTCTATGTGAATACACTATTTGTATGTATCTTTGCTATTTACATTTTTGAATGGTTTAAGTTTTGGCATCATCAAAAAGGGGGAAATTGTTGGGAAATTTATTGTTTAGATTTTGATGAATGCCATGTAAAACTTAGAATAGGAAGTTAGAACCCAATTTTTGTTGTAAACTCCATTGTAATAAATAGGGGTGGTCAAGTGAGTTAAGTCACTATGCCCAAACATGCAAGAAGACAACCGAGACTAGAAGGAAGACTCATTGCAAGACAGTGAGTATGGCAAAGAAGAGAAGACGGAACTCTATCAAGGAGCAAAATGAGATGCGGTGAGTGGAGTATCGATCAAGT
The DNA here is from genome assembly GCA_016081115.2 of Rehmannia glutinosa. Lineage (NCBI taxonomy): Eukaryota > Viridiplantae > Streptophyta > Magnoliopsida > Lamiales > Orobanchaceae > Rehmannia > Rehmannia glutinosa. Next base: position 56,997,081 of record CM071928.1, on the reverse strand, counting down.
CAACTCAATAAAAGCCAAGTCTCAAGTTGAAGTGACAAGAGTCATCCATGATTGGAAGTCGACTAAGTCACCTGGGAAAGCAAGGAAATGCAAATCAAGTCGAGATAATCGAAAAGATCCGTTGTACGTAAATCAAGAGAATTACCTAAACAAGTAATATCTCCATGCTACCTTTCTCGAAGTGCTCACCCTGCCGCGTGCAAAAGGAATAAACCAATGGGAAGCACTACACCGTGTCGAACTCGAAAAGGTGAAGAACAATTCATACGAGGAAATGGCAATTCCAAGGATCGCAACAAGACAAGCCAACGACCACAAGTGACTTTCAAAAATAAGCCTATCTCTTCAACGCGTATTTTTGAAAGATCACTATAAAAGGCCGAGGAATGACTCGAGAGGAGGTGACCCGGAACCACAAACATTCAAGCAATTATCGAATCAGAACCGAAATATTCTCAAGTTATTAAACGCTCAATCCTCAAGCCTACACTACGAAGAACATCAATCCAACACTCACCTGTGAAGGAAAGATAACTTCAATCGGTTGAAGAGGAAATTATCAAGAATCAAGGGTCTACATTCCACGAAGGATTGTAGGAAGGTTCAAGGTCGAACCAAGTCTTGAGCTTTTGGAGGGCTTCGTGATTAAATCCAAAGAGCTTGAGCAAGTGGGTCAGTAGTAGCAAGACAAATGTCCCTGTGAAGAAGTTCCGAGTCGTCACGAGAAGCCACCGAGTGATCAAGGCGTCTCGGTGAGTCCCAAAGGATCAAGTCGGGCCAGTGTGTGATCAAGACTTGTATCCGGACTGTTACCACTTTGTATACTTGATCAATACCTAATGGATTCCTCCAGAGTTGGAGAAGAGAGGAGTAGAAGAATTACCCCATCTTCAACCTCTAAAAAAAATCTCATTGTGTCATTTACATTTCAAAGACTTTAATTCTTGCATCATATTTGTTTAATTCTCACGACATATTTGCTATCCATTAGATAATCTCTAAGTACTAAATCAAGCTCTAAATCTCTACTTAACCAAACTCAAGGGTGTTAAGTCTTCCACCGAAAACAAACCACAGTTGAGTTAATTTAGACTTAATAAACCGAGTTATTCCATCAACAAATTTCTCGATTGAGTCTCATTGAGAGACTAACTCTACTGATTAACTAAATTGGTCATCCACCAAGACACAAATGTAGTATCAACTCTGAATTTTTAAAAGGACTAAATCAAACATTTGGTAAGGTTTATTCAACCCCCCCTTCTAAACCTTACACTTACACCCCTTGGGACCTACACTCTACTTTCGTCCATGGATTATTACGAGGTATCCCGGTAAACCTACTCTTACGAATTTAGGTTTATTGGAAGAGTTTAGAGCTTTGTGTGGTAGAATTGATTGGCATGAATTTTTAAATGGGCATTGGGCTACTTATTCATTATCACACTTGAATTTTTAAGCGGTTTTGAATTGGTGGTCCGAAAAAGAAACTTGATGGGAGTTAGGTTTCGCTTGGGAATGAGCAATGGGAACTAACTATTGATGATTTAAATAAGATTTACAAAACTCCGGCATATGGGGTGGAGGAGCACGAGGAGTTCGATAAGGATAGGTTTTGGAAAAAGATAACTAGAAAATGAATTTACACGCCTGTACTTCAAAAGCGTCTAGTATTCAAAACCCGAAATTTTGATATGTTCAAATAATCTTAGTTAAATAATTTTTTGCGAGGGATGAGAGTAGAGGGGCGTTGAGGGTGGACGAATTATTTATCATTTAGTGTATGGCACCAAGGATCAAAGTTGTGCCAAACATCAAAGGGGATAATAGCCCGGCAATTTGATAGGATAAGAAAAAGTGAGAGGGATGGAATTTGCATAGGGGGGATGATTACCCTTATAATCGAATATTTCAACGTTAATTTGGAGATGTATGCGCAGTCGTGGGGCCTAAATTGATTGATTTGAATGTTCTAAATGCTATGAAAATAATAAAATTTGATGGGCGTGATTATTGGCTCATTCAAGCAGATAGAACAACAGTTAAGCTTCCTAACCCCGAAGCCACTTCTATTAGAAATATGGGTAACTGGTTGCTTATAGAAGTAGAGGGGGTTGCTGCTCAAGAAGAGCAGGATGAGCCAATGAGGGAGATGTCGGAATCCTCTCGCCAAGGGGGTAACCGGCCATATACTATTAGTGAAAGGCTCGAAAGGGTAGAAGCTGAGGTGGGCGAATTAATAGATGACACATATCAGCTGACTACATCTGATGAGTATCACCAGGAATACTTACAGTGTTTCGATGCCATCACCCAGCGGCAGCAGCATATGTGCGAGATGATGTCTCGTATGGACCAGTGACACATCTCACAGGGCCACTACCCTCCACCTCCACCACCACAGTGATCGATATAAGTACTTATTACGTATTCCTCTTTCTTTTGATAATTTTCTCATATGTTCTAACGAAGCATATTTTAAGTTTAGGAGGGTTGTCAAGAATGCGTAATTTAATACTTTCTTGCATTTTGCATTGCATTTAGGACTCGCATGTAGAAGCACTTTGCATATAATTTTCGAAAAACAAAATTCGATTTATAGGTTTTTTTTTTCGATTTTTAGTTTATTTTGTCTTAGAATGTTTACGCTTTAGCATGTTTAATTGCTTTTGTGTGTGATTTTTATTCAGTTTTTATGCGCAACTCCCGTATGATTTTACTATGAATATTTTATGGCATGGGATAACATACTTTGTGGAATAATGTGATAAATTGTTAGGAGGAAAGTTATTTATTTGCTTGGTATTCATTAAGAAAATTGGGTATTTGAGCATGTTGCGAAAAATAAGCTCGTGAGCTTTTGTGCCTTAAACGCTTTATATTATGCGACTTTTTTTTTTTTTTGAGTGTGTCATTCATGATTGATAGAACTCTAGAACTTGCTCGCATCTTCATCAAGTCATGTGTGTGTGCAATTTTTGAAAATTATCTAAGGACATCTTTGTTTTAAGCCTACTTAGCCTAAAAAGCATACATATGAACTCATGATGCCCTAGTCACCGATTTTGAGCCAAAATATTTATTGTGAGCCACATTGATCTTTAATATCCCTAAAATTTCTTAGGAAGCTTATAGAAAATGAACAAGTTTGGGGAAGAAGTGGCGAAAATGAATGAAAAAGAGAGGAAGTTGGTAAAAGAAAGAGGGATGAGCAAAGATTCTGGATAAATGGAAATAAAACACATGAAGCTCGAAAATATATATATATGTGAAAAATAAGAGAAAAAATCGAGCAAAGCGAAAAAATGAGAGCTAGAGGCTAAAGAAAAATAAAAGAAGGCAAAAAGGCTTAAGAATGAAAAAGTTGAAATAAGGGTGGAATTGAGTTGAAAAAGAAAACTCGATATTATGTTGAAAATGGGTTGGTGAATTGCAAGTATGTGTGCTTAAATTCTATTTGCTCAAGTCAAGTCACTTAATCCAGATTTCCCTACACTTACCAAAGAGCCTAAATTACAACCAAATAAAAAGTACTTTTGATTCTTAGATTGTGCACACAAAAAGTGGTCGAGATGTTAGACGATTTGCAAGTCAATGGTAATTCTACTTTCACCAATTGAATTTGAGCGTAAACATTATCCATACACTTTCGAGAGTCGAGTGATACACTTTCTACTTGTGAGTCGTGATGTCAAGTATCCAAGAGAGTATTGACTATGTCGAGTTTTTGAATGATGACTTCTTGATGATGAATTACATGTTTTCCTTGAGTATGGAGTCAAATGCTTTTAAATGTTCATAGTGTTCTTGGGTGTTCGCTTCGTTTTTACCCCTTATATTATATTTCTTAATTTGCTCGAGGACATGCAATGCTTTAAGTTTGGGGGATTTTGATGTGTGTAAAATATATGTGCATTTTGGGGCTTAAATGATATATAATGCATTTGCACGCATATTTACTATGTTTTTACTTAGTTTCTTTAAAAGGGCATGATATCATGGATTCTTGTAATTCTTGGCAGAAATGGAGCTTAAAATGAAGAAATATCAGTTGGAATGCCCGACTAAGATTGAAGAATGCGAAGAGAAGATCAAAACGACGAAGAAAGTGAACAAAAACATTTCACATGGCCGGACCGTGTGGTGACACATGGCCGTGTGAAATGCTTGGTGTGAAGAAGGGAAAAAATAGAGGATCGGAACCAGGGCCACATGTCCACACGCCCATGTGAGAAAGGGCACACACCGTACGGCCAGGCCGTGTGGGCTCACACGCCATGTGACCAAGGGCAGAAGACTACACCACACGGCCAGGTGATGTGGGACTCTGTTTCGACGCGTTTTTCAGAGTTTGCTTCCCGTTCCAACTCTACAAGTGATCTCTCCAAGCATCTATAAAAGGGATCCAAGGCCTGCACGAAAAAATACAAGTTCATACAGAGAATACATCAAATAACACAGAACGAAGGAATCAAAGATCTTCCGAGATCAAAGGCTAGGTTGCGAAGAACACCACAAGGCTTTCGCATCTACGGAGCACAAGAGCTTCGAAGGCTTAGGAGGGGAATCCATCCTGACAAGAATGGGTTTTCTTTTTATGTCTAAGAACTCTTGTTTGTGCTTAAACGATGTCTTAATGTTGATTCAATTTGTCTATGAGTTTGTAATCAATGTTTGGCATATCTTTCGGATCTTAGGGGCATAATTGAAACTGTGGATTCATGTTAAATATGATTATTCGTTTTTTAATTTAATTCATGCTTTCTGTTTTATGAGTTCGAGTGCTTATTTATAATTATTTTTTATCCGATCAATAGTTTGCATGTCATACTTCTAGTCCATAATCCGGAGGTGAGTTCTAGCAAGACGAAAATCGAATTCAGACATAAATAGGGTAATGTATCGGGATACTACTTCTATTTGTGGGGAGTATTTCAATTGAAAGATATGTTGGTAGTTAATAATAGTTGTGATGTATCGAGACCTCAATTATTATTAATCTACATTTATGTGTCACCTAGGGAAGGGAATAAACTATTTTAGGAATCAACCCATAGAATTTCATGAATTGGTTTTTAAAACTTTAATTGCATTTAATATTGAAAAAACATGTTGAGATTATGTGCCTAAGGTTGCTCCTATAGATGGTTAAAATACTTGTGGGGTTCGCAAATTTATTTCTTTTGTTTTCTTTTATTTTCGGTTTTTTTAGTTAAAATTACTCAATATTCAAATTTACACAAAATTGGAATACAATGTTATTATAGCCTAAGTGTTTCAAATATCAATCTTTGAGGAATACGACCTTGCTTGCCATTATCCTATAAACTACACCGTCGTACACTTGCGCTTGTATGATTCAAAATATTTTTGGCAAAAAGAGACCCCGTCCCCTTTAATAGCGCCGAGGAGGGTTTAAATTTCGATTACATCGTGGATCCCGGGAGAAAAGCTCTCCCCTAAGACCATCAAAGAGGGTTTAAATAGTTAATTACATCATGAGGATTCCCGTTAGGTGACTCTTTCTCCTGGGAGCGCCGGATAGGGTATAGATTTTCGATTACATTGTGATAATTCTAGAGGAGACCCATCCCCTTCGGTTTAAATTTTTGATTCTATTGTGAGGATCCCCATGAGGAGAACCTCCTCTCGGTACCAAAAAGGATTTAAATTTCTGATTAAATTATGAGGATCCCCAGTGAGTAGGGGTGACGAATCGTGATATCGTGTCGTGTTCGTGTTACACTATCGTGTTTTTCGTGTTATCTATTTTATTTGATCTTTAATATAACAATAATTGTAATTTTAAACTAATTTTCAATTTCGTGTTCTTATCGTGTTATCGTGGTCGTGTCATATTGTGGTCGTGGCTTTATCGTGCCTTTTGTCTCTCTGATTGTGTTTGTAATCGTGGTCGTGTTCGTGGTCGTGCTATCGTATCGTGTCACTCATTGCCACCCCTACCCGTGAGGAGACTCCTCCTTCCAGGAGCGTCGGTAGAGGTTTATTTATGAGACCCCCGTGAAGGAGCCCTTCCTTCCGGGAGCGCCAGAGGAGGTTTATTTATAAGGACCCCCCATGAGGGAGCCCCTCCTCCCAATAGCATTGTATGAGGTTTATTTATGAGGACCCCCGTGAGGGAGCCCTCCCCTCCTGGAACGTCGGAGAAAGTTTATTTACCAGGACACCCTCGTGAGGGGGCCTCCCCCTCTGAGAGCATCGGAGGAGGTTTATTTATGAGGACCTACCGTGAGGGAGCTCTTCCCTTCCTAAGCGAACAAAAGAGGTTTAATTAGGTGGACCCCCTTGAGGAGCCTATCCCCTCCAAGAAAACAAGGACCCCCTCCCCTCTAGGAACGCCGAAGGGGGTTTGTGGTATGTGTAAAATATATGTGCATCTAGAGGCTTATTTTGATATATATTTAATGCATTTGCATGTATATTTAGTGTACTTACTTGGTTTCCTTTGTTGGGTGTGACACTGCGTATTCTTGTAATTTTTACAGGAAATGGAGCTAAAATGAAAACATATCAGTAAGACGGCCGGTAAGAATCACGAATGCAAAGAGACGACCCGAATACGCGAAGAAAGTGACAAAAATAAGGCACGCGGTCAGCCCATGTAGTTTCATACGATCGTGTTAAGTGATTCCGTGTGATTTTATACGTCCGTGCGACTTGTTTGGGGGAAGAATTTCAGAAACAAAGTACACGACCAGACCGTGTGAAAATACACGGTCGTGTGTTTGGATTTGAGCAAAAATAGAAAAGAAGACAGAGATCACACTGGTGCATTTGCGGTGATTTCACACGGCTGTATGATTTGCTTGGCGGCTGATTTTGTTTCACAATTTCGTCGGAACTCTACAAGTGATCTCTCAAACCATTTATAAAAGAAGGACCAAGCCATGGACGATTTTATATCTAAAAACACTACAAAATACATCTTCCTACACGAAAATACACTAGGGTTACATAAATGTACATACTTCTGAGAGGAAACAGTAATCAACGAAGAACACCACAAGGCCTTTCACATCTACATAAGCACAAGGGTTCAAGACTTTGAAGAAGGATACATCCTGACAAGAAGGGTTATATCCTCTTAGTTTAGATCTCTGGTTTTTGTACTTTAATTTGATGTCAAACTATTTGATTTCAAGTTTGTCTATGAATTTGTTGTCAAATATGTTGGGCTAAGCATTCTGATCCTAGGGCATAATAAAAAATGTCAATTCATGTTAAATCTAAATTGATTGTTTCTCTTCATTGGTTTTTTTGTTCTATTTATGAAATTGAGTGCTTGTTTCGTGTAGATTATCTGATCAATAATTTGCATGTCATATATAATTGTTTGTAGCGAGTACTTCAATTCAAAATCTTTTGGGAGATGATATTAATTATTGAGTAGGGATGCTAGCAATTGGTGTTAATCAACCTGTTTATTTGTTTTGGGAGGGGAAAAAACTAATTTAGGAATTGAACCCATAAATACATATAAACTGGTTTTGACGAAACATTTATTGGTATTAATATTGAAGAAGTATGTTGAGATTATGTGCCTGGGTTTCTTTCGTATTTGTTGAAAACTTGTGGAGTTTGGGTTTGTAAATATTTAAATATTTTTACTTGCTAATTTAGGGTTTAGTTTAGATAGTTAAATTCGATTTTTGACCACTTCAATAAAATTGGAATACGATATTTACTATAGCCTTAAGTGGTTCATATTCAATCCCTAAGGAATACAACCTTGCTCGCCGCTATCCTGTTAGCTACAATCGTACACTTGCAAAATTTGGTGAAAAGATTTTCAAGATCGGTTTGTTGAGGAGAGTTCGTAGTCAGATGTGAACCATTGCATTGCTTGGAAAGTAACGAGGTTTGTGGAAGCTGGCGAGATCCATGGCTCCTAAGGTTGCTTGCTTGATCATTGTGTTTCCTACATAGCTTGCATTTCTCTTCATGTCCTTAGAGGTTATGCTGATGAATCCAATCATATGAATATTCTTCATTTAGTGTGCAATTTGCTCGCCAAATCTGAAAAAAAACCAGAGGTTATTTGTATTTTTTTTTGTGGTGGCGCGGATCTTTAGTGGAGTTTGTTAATGACTAATTTGGATGAGCTTCCTCTTCGAGATTTTGCATTCTTCAATGTTATTATGCAGCTCCTGTGGGGTGGCCTAGGATCGGTGCCCGGATGTGGGTGGCGCGCTACTTTGTGCGGACTTTTGCGAGCAACTCCTCAACTACTATGTTTGTTAAGAACTCAATCTTTAGCCGAATCGTGGATACGAGAACCCTTGGTTAGTTCAGACTCAGTCTTCCTGAGTATTGTGTTCCAAGCGTTGCAGGCACCTTCTTCTATTTGCTGATTTTTGGTGTCCTCTGTCTGGGAGTGGTGCCCATGCTGGCTTCATTGCACTCCTCGTAGTATGTTGGAAGTGTACTCAATGGTCTTTATTTTATGGACTCCCAAAAATGATGTTAATAAATCCCAAAATATGTGAGTCTCTCTTGATATGAGTTTAGTTGGAGGATTATGGTCCAAGTATTCACTGGGGATCTCTTTCTTCATTTCTCTTTTGGAGATCTGAAGTCTTGACATCTCTATGGAGTAATTTTACCGATATAAAGGAATTGTGCTTCCACTTTTGGAGGCCTGGCGTTCTAGATTGTGCATGGCTCTCTTGAGAGTCCTCAGGACATGTATCCATTTTTCTTGAGTGGCTTGAATAGAAATTTGAAAGATCAAAAGAAATCTGAGGGAGTCCCTTGTCCAGAGAGGATACTAAGTGAAAATGATCAAATGACATAGTTGGGTGTTGGCAACCGTGTTCTTGTGCGAAAGCAAGGGAAAGCGGCGCTTGGCTGCTTCTTGTTCCATGTGTGATGGGTTCTTGGGTTGATTCATTCATGGTTCAGCTTTCTTCAGCTTTGAAGTCTTCGTCTTTTCCAAAGAGTTGAATATTTCTTTCTCCTTTCGTGTTGGGATGTACTTATCCAATGAATGTAGATTTTGTGGAGCTTGTTTTAGTTGAGGATGGTTTGTCAATAGGTTTTCTGGGGAGTTCTGCTCTTCTATAAGGGATTGTTTTCTCCAGAGGTAGCTTGACTAGTTTGGATAGCTTTTGACACCTCAGTCGGAGTGTCGAAGGGAGTCTACAAATGTCAATGTTGGACTTCAATGCCTGCTTATCTTTCAGAAGTGTGGTGGTTTTTCTGGAGTTTAGTTGTCCTCCAATCCATTGTTCCTATCTTCCATTCCAATCGATTAGGTCATTCTTCATGCAGCTACTGCTACGACAGGGAGCCCTTATGAGGGCCCTTCATGCAGTTTCTACGGCCTGCTATGGTAGGGTGCCCTTATGAGGGATCTTCATGCAGCTGCTGGTGCAGCCTGCTATGGCATGGTGCTCTTATGAGGGGTCTTCGGTAGCTGGAGAACTATGTCTACGGGAGGCTCCTGGAGCAGTCTGATGTCTTAGAGTGTTCTGCGTAACTTCATTGAGCGGGAGAGGTTTGGGGTCCAGCAGACCTATTCAGTCGTCGGAGCCCTTCAAAAGGGGGAGCTTGGGGAATGATGCCCACTTGAGCCGAGTTTGGGTGCCCCCTTGAGCTCCTCGAGTTGTTGAATGGCACCCCTCTGGAATGAGGGGATTGTCCTCGTATCTTCTTGGCGGTCTGCCTTCTTGCTTGGTGTTCCTACCATCGGAGTCGCTGGCTTCCATGAGTCACTTCATGAAGTCTCGCAGTAACTATTCTTCTTTCTGTTTTACTTGAAAAAGATGAGCAATGGTCTTAGGATGTTTCATGTTGATAGATAATTGTTGTATGAAAACAACAGTGAGCTTGTCCATCCCCGTGATTGATCTAACTGGGAGCTGATCGAACCAAGTTAATGCGCACTTGGTTCGATAGGTTGGAGGTATTGATGCCCGAGGGTAATGGCTCGGCCAGGATTGTAGGGGCGAGTGAAGTTCTCCCCTAGGGTGGTGGTCCATGAGTTATCTTGGCTAATGTTTACCACCTGCGACCCTTCTGCGAGCATGTGAGTGTGGACTTGGAGAGTTAGGCTCCATTCCCAGCTTATCTTCCAGCGGGAGCGTGCTGGTCCCCTTGATTTTCTCCAAGTCCTTTATTTCTTTTATCTTCTTCCCTAAATTTGGGGTCTTCATCGTCTAACAAAGCTTGGGGGAGGTCTCCCAACGGCTTCTGCCGTGGCCTGATTCCTTAGAGCAACTCGGGCACCATCCTTAGAGTAGGGCTTGCAGGGCTTATCGCATCGAGCGAACTTCTTCAACGGGCGGAGCCCCCAGGTGGAGGGGGCGTTACCTCTCTTGCTTGCGGCGGGGGCGGCACTCCTCCAGGAGGATGAGGGCTAGCCTTCGTCTTCCAGGCGGACATTCCTTTTGTTGGTCTCTGACTTCATGACCTGCAGCTTAGGATCTGACTCCATATATGCGTTTGAGATCGGGTCTGCATCTTCGTGTGCTTTGGCTATTTCCCATAAATGCCAAAATGATGTTGTATTTTTGGGGTAGATCACTCCAACTCAAGGTTTCTAAATTAGTCCAAGTATTCTTCTCCTCAAGCTAGAAGTCTTCTCTCCGGTTGAAAGTCTTCATCGAAACTTGCCTCGCACACATGCAAACATTACACGAGCCCCTGAGTTGCCCAATGAGGCCCATTTAATGCTCAAGGTAGCACGCATGGATGAAAGAAAAATATAAGACGGTAAATGAATACGAATATGAATTATGAGATTATGAGTTAGATGCTTAGAAATATGAGACCGTCTCACGGATCCGCATCCGTGAGACGAGCTCCAAATCCATACCCAAAACCCGCTACCCATGGATCGAACTACCCAACCCCAACCCGCCCTATTTTCTCTCTATCATAATTTCTCTTTCTATTCTCTCTCTCGAACCCCGCAAACCGGCGCCCACGTCTCCGAAACCCTCGTCCACGTCTCTCGAAATCGTTGATTAACCTATCGAAACCGTCCATTCTCTCAATATTTCTATGATGATGAGTCATTTATATACTGGGTGGCGGGCTATGGGCCAGCGTGGAGAAAGTGGCATGTAGGCGCTTCTGCACCCTTTGGGCCGAGTTATTCCATCCGTAGTCCATTGATTATTGGGCAATTTATAAGATTAATCCAATATATAAATATAATTATATATTAATTGTAAAAGGATATTTTTGCCTCCAACATGTAAACAAAACAAGCATTTTGAGTATTTCAATTCCTGAAATTATGTGAAAATGTGATATGAAAATTATTTATAGCTAACATACTTTAAATTGAATTTGTTTCTTATCATATGACATATCCTAAACAACTTTGAATAAAAAAACATAGCAATTTTGGCTTGAAAAAGGTAAAAGTTGTTACCCAAAGCTTTAACGAAAATTTCGATTAGTTCAATATATACCAACCTTTTGAAGAAGTCCGTGGAACTCGAAAGTTCATTGCTCCCGATCCGCAAATTGAAGAAAGAATTGAAAATAAGTTATCATGTAATCAATAAATTGTTAAAGAGTATATATATAACAAAAAAATTGTAAAACTTTAAACAAACTTTTAATGGAAGCAAAGGTGAAGCAAGTTAATACATAATAACCTTTTTCACCAGACATAGCTTTGGGCCAAAAAAACGCAGCTAGGGTTTCTGTGTTGATTGTCTGTTTGGTTTATATTCATGTCTTTTTTGTTATTTCTCAAACCATGAAGGAGAGACGACATAACGTATACATTTGTAAGAGCAGAAATGAACTTTCGCAAGATTGGATAGCTCCGTATAAATTATCACACCTCACGTGGCGTGATAAATTATCAATTGAAATCAGGATTTTATGTCGGGCATGAATATTAATATTGGGTCGTAAGTCACAATCCCAAGCAACGTAAATGGCTTGATTAGAAGGATTATCAAGACTAATCCTAGTTTACAAACACATCTTCTCTGAGTGATTCCTTCACCATTTGCCTTATAGTGAACAAATGAGCAGCCAACCTTCAAGCTCGCTTTTGACTTGAAAAATGATATAGGAATTTTTGAGCTAATTGTTCATAGGAGACCACATTTCCCATCGGTAACCCCGTGAACCACTCTTGCGCTTTCTCGGTTAATGTGGTTATAAATATTCTAGCATTCATGGTATCGGATTGCGCATACAACTGCATCACATGGTCAAAGGTAGTGAGGTGCTCTTGAGGGTCCCTATTCCCATCATATTTTGGGAGATTGGGAAGTTTGAAGTTTGGCATGACCACCTCCACCAGGCACTCAGATGAGAAAGTGGATCCTCTCTTTTGCAATGTTGATGTTATAGCTCCCCTCCGCATTAAATCATTTAGTTGTCGTGTGTCATGCTCAATTTGCTCACGCAGCTCATCTATATCTCCAGGCTTAGTGATCGGTTTGCCTAGGACCTCCATTGGTCGCCTCGTTGGTGGCCTAGCCGCTTGGCTACCCACTTCTTCCAAGTCTTTTTGCTCTTCATTTCGCTTCTCCGAATTTCTTCCTTTCTGAGGGGAACCTTGGGCAGGTGCTCCCATAACTTTCTTTCTCTTTCTTTCTCTATCGTCCAACGTTTTTTCTAACATCTTCTCAAAATCACTTGATCGCATGTGGATCATCGACTCCTCCTCTTGAACTAAGGAGGGTTCCTCAAACTAAATTGAGGGGATAGGTGAACCTCGTGGGGAGGTGCTTCCATAGCCCTTTGAGGTGTCTTCACAATGTGTCAGTATCTCCATCGTCTTCTCGTGGGCGTTTCCTTCATATTTAGCTAGATCTTTTTCCCATACGGAGCTAACTCGATTAAAGCGGATAAATTAGATGTACCGACCTAGGGTCCAAGGGAGCAAGGTGAGGTACTTTGTTCGAGAAAACTAAAACAAAGAACTCGTTTTGCTAGCCTAGGTGACCCCAACTAAGGCCATCTAAAGCTTAAGTCGAATCGTAATTGAAGTACTAAGAAGCTAAGAGCGAGGTAATTTAGAATAATGACTCGTTATCTTTTAATGATTTCTGTGTCGTATTTATATTGTTGTTCACCGTGAAATGCGGATCTTCGTACATGTGTCATTTCATCTATGGTGGATGGATATTTCGTCATTAAAATAGCAACAAATATATTCGCCGCTATTCTATTCCTATTGTGTTGTTTACTTTGTCATTCCTACGCTCTTTAGTGATAGACCTTTGTTGATTTACCGATGGATATTTTCGCGAGAATTTAACGACGCATAATGTATTCCGTCGCTAACATTTTACCGACGATTATATAAAGACGGAAATATTTAGTTGCCTAATCCGTAAAATGTTTATCCACGTATTTTTTTTTGTTTATCAACGGAAAAGTCCATCACAATTTCGCGATTTTCCTGTTGCGTATACTATAAGATTGACAATCATAATTAAGAACAAAAAAACTATGCTAAGAAAAAGAAAACATAATTGAACATACAGAAATGAAAATGATATATCATAATGCTACCTCTAATCATTTCGTATTTTTCTTTACATTAATCATTAGTATAGTTATTTTCTTTTTGCAAAATTAACATAGTAGTGTCATGCCCACAATCTGTTTCTAAAAGAAAATGTCCATAATTAAAACTTTTCTTCATATTATCCTCGGAAATCGAGATTTAGATAAGTGTCCCGCAAGTATATTTATACCCTAAAAAGAATATACAACTTTTTCGAGTGGGAAAAGAAAAATGAAATGTCCTGGGAAGCGAATGAGATTCAAATCAAGTCTGTTCGTCTAACATGTCATTTGACAACACGAGCTCACGTAATAAAAATATATTTAAATGTATAGACGAAGCCACACTAGGGCCAAGGGTCTTGGGCCCCTAAAATTTTGAAAAACATTAGGGGTATTTTAGTAATTTCACTTTATAATCTTAAAAATGCAGAAAATAGGTAAATATGGGGGGGGGGGACTTTCAATTCCTTCATTTTTGTTGTTCCTTCCCATTTGTGAATTTTGAAAAATATTTGAATCTTGATCATTTTTTCTCCTTTTTCAAAATTTTGTACATTTTCTTTTGCTCTACCATAATATTGAACATGAATTTTGACATTATTCTCTTGCACCTCTATTCATCTCCTTTAAGATTATTTAGGATTCATTATAAAATTCCCACTAAAGAATTCAACATTGACAATGATTATTGAATGATTGTTTGGTAATATACACTAAAAAATATGTATATTACCAACGAATATATTATGCAATGATTTCAAATTATGAGAATAGAAGAGGAATGATATGATATATTGATGTAATTGTATTAATGTTATGTATTTTTGAATATTAAGATGTAATTGAGTTAATACATTGATTTTATCAAAATTAGTTTTTATGCATTGTTTTTAGAATTGATGTATCATATTTTATTTTTATATTAATGTTAATTGGATCCTTTACACAAAATTTCTTGCTCCCTTACTGTTTAGATGTACAAAAATGTTGCAGAAGACACATAATATAGACTTGAATTTCCTTTAAATGGGGCTAATATATCGCCCCCATGTCTATAGATTGTTGATGGTGTAATGTAATCCGGCCCTACGAAAGCTGATAGATAGTGTCACATTCAAATCTACCAAAGCTGATAGATAGTGTCACTAGGGATGTCAATCGGGCGGGCGGGCGGGGCTCCCCATCCCCGCCCGCGAAAATCCCCGTCCCGTCCCTCGTGAGACAAACGGGAAAAATTCCCCATCCCCGTCCCGCAAATTCCCTCCCCCGTTTCAATTTATTTTTTTTTGGAAAAAATAATATTTTTTTAAAAATAACCATTTTTAAATATTTAAAATATATAAATTATATAAAATAACTAATAAAACACTAATTAATAAAATAAATTAAAGATTTTTATCATTTTATTATATTTAATGTGTATATATTTAAAATATTATATTATATATAATATTCATTCAAGTATGATCCCCGTCCGCCAACGGGGAAAAAATTCCATCCCCGTCCCCCAAAAATTTCGCCCGCCTGCTCGGGCGGATCCCGCATGGGAACGGGGATTCCCGCCCCACCGCCATCTCTATGTCACATTCAAATCCCATTTATACTCTATATTTTGGCTTATTCCCCTACAAAGTTAGAATTTGGATTTATTGGAAGCCCTCTTTTTCTTTCTTGATTCTTTTTCAACTTACATTATTTTCTTTGTCTGGCTTTCGGTTGGATTAATCATATCAACTATTTCAAACTGTGGATAGCTTTTGCCCTCAAATGATGAGGACGACGGGCCCAAATATTCCCAATCCAGGAAGGCGGCTCTCAGATTGAGATCATTGTATAATCACAATATGATTATAGTTTCCCATCATTACAATATTTACAAAATAAATCCCATGTCAATATGTCATGATGTCTATGATTATCAATATTTATATTATTTTATTATTTTCAACCAACTAAATAATGTTATTAAGTGGCTTTCTTGTCATGGTAGAATAAAGATGGCAACAAACTCGAATTTTACTGTCTCAAACTTGTCTTGTTTAGGATATGTGAGATGGATAATGAATCTAAATATTTTAAAGTCAAGTCGAGTTCAAAAGTACAATAGTGACAAATCATTTGAACCTTGTTGGATTTTATTTTCCTCTTCATTTCCACTTTATTTATTGAAAATTCTTAATTCAGCAAAATAAACTATCCAGTTTCCAAAAACTGAAAATAATTTTTAAAGATAATGAAAATAATAGATCCTAAGTTTAGTAGGTTGAACCCACTTACGTCTGAGTCAAATAGGGCGGGCCTGAACCTAAATTGGAACGTAACAAAACGGGCTCGAGTCTTGATGTTTGGTCAGATTTTGATTTTGTTGGTAAATATTGCTAGGTGTAAAATATATGTGCATTTAGAGGATTATTTGGATATATATTTGATACATTGGCATAGATATTTAGTGTGTTTAGGTTAACTAATTTTTCTCATTGGGCGTGATGCTGCGTATTCTTGCGTACTTTTGCAGGAAACAAAGCTATATTTGAAAGGATATCCGTGGAATGACCCAGGCCGGAATGTTAAAAGCCAAAGGACGAATGAAGACGTGGAGAAAAGAACCATGGACGGTCGAACAACAGGGAATTGCATTCGAAAACATCCAAACGCATCAACAATTTTCACCACTAGCAGGATTTAGTATTTTAGTCATAATTTTCTCTATAAAATTGATATTAAGCTGATTCAAGATGCTATGGAAAGCTAAGAGAAAGGGCTATTATGAAGACCCCAAGAGCAAATTCACAGGTTAGACCATTCACACGACTGTGTGAAATCACATAATTTTAATTTGTTTTCAAAATTGTCTATGAATTTGCTTTCAAATATGTTATACTAAATTTCTTGATCCTAGGGAATGTTCAAAACTGTGGATTCATGTTAATACTAATTTAATTATTTCTTCTTAATTGGTTTATTATGTTCTATTTATGAGTCCGAGTGCTTATTTCTTGTAGATTATCCGGTCAATAATTTGCATGTCTTATTTGTTAGTTCAAGATTCGGAGATGAGATCTAAGTTACGAAAAACGAATTCATAACATAAACGAAGATTGAGTCGAGACCTATAAATGTTTGTGGGGGTTTATGATGCGTGTCAAATATACGTGCATTTAGGGACTTAATATGATATACATTTGATGCATTTACACGCATATTTAGTGTATTTTACTTGGTTTCCTTAGAAAGGCATGATATCGCGTATTCTTGTAATGTTTTTACGAGAAAATGGAGCTTAAATGAAAAGATATCGCTTAGAAGGCCCGAACAAGATTGAAGAATGTGAAGAGATGATCGGATACACGAAGAAAACAGAAAAACAAGTGACATGGCCAGACCATGAGAATTGTTCCCGTGTGTTTTTACACGTCGTGCGACTTGTTCGAGGAAAATATTTCAAAAACACATCGCACGACCACCGTGTAACATGCACACGATGTGGTTTGTTGGGAGCAAAAATAGAGACCAAAACACTTTACACGGTCGGGACAAAGTGAATCGCACACCTGGTCGTACAATTTGTCTGTCGGTTGATTTTTTATTCCTTTTCCCGTCGAACTCTACAAGTAATCTCTCAAAGCACCTATATAAAGGGACCAATGCCTCGACGATTTTCATACTTGATACAACATCAAATACATAAAAATACACTAGGATTACACAAATCAATAGTTTTCTCGAGAGAGGAGGGCAAATCTACATAGAGCACCACAAAGCCTTTCGCATCTACGGAAGCATAAGGGTTCGAAAGCTTGAAGAAGGATTCATCTTGACAAGAAGAGTTTTTCTTTCTTAGTTTAAATCTCTTATTTGTACTTAAACGATGCCCAACTATTTGATTTCAACTTCCTCTATGAATTTGTTATCAAATATGTTAGGCTAATCTTTCTGATCTTATGGCATAATCAAAATTGTTGATTCATGTTAAATCTATATTAATTATTTTCTTAGTTGGTTTATGTATTCTATTATATGAATTTGAATGCTTAATTCTTGTAGATTATCTGATCAATAATTTGCATGTTATATTTGTTAGTTCATAATTCGAGAGATGAATTCTAACAAACAAAAATCGAATCTCGACCTAAACGGGTATAGAGTCGAGGGCTTATAATTGTTTGTGAGGAGTACTTCAATTCAAAGATCTTTTGGGAGTTAATATTAATTGTTGAGTAGGGATGCTAGCAATTGGTATTAATCAACTGTTTATTTGCTTCGGGGGGGAATAAACTAATTTAGAATTGAACCATAGAAATACATAAACTAGTTTTGATAAATATTAATTGGATTTAATAATGAAGAAGTATGTTGAAATTATGTGCCTAGGGTTGCTTTCGTATTTGTTGAAACGACTTGTGGAGTTCGGGTTTTTTATAAATTTACATATTTTATTTTTACTTGTTAATTTAGGATTAGATTAGATAGTAATTTCATGCATGATTTTCTCTCGTTTCAATAAAATTGGAATACGATGTTATTATAGCCTAAGTGCTTCAGATTCAATACATGAGAAATATGACCATGCTCATCATTATTCTATTAGCTACACTGTACATTTGCAGATAATGAAAAGATATTCACGGTCAATTACTTCAATTCTAAGAGCTTTTGGGAGTTGATGTCAATTATTGAGTATGGATACCTGCAATTCTTATTAATTTACGGTTTGTTTGCACTCGAGAGAGAGAATAAACTACTTTAAGAATCGAACTCATAGATATACTGAAACTGGTTTTGAGGAAACATTAATTGGAATTAATATTTATGAAGCATGTTGAGATTATATTCCTAGGATTGCTTTTCGTATTTGTTTAAGTTCTTGTGAATTTTGGGTATTTAACAATTGTTAGATATTTTAATTGATCGAGATTAGTTTAGATAACAACTTTTTGATTTTCGATTGCTTTTCGATAAAATTGAAGTACATTTACTATACTTTATTTGTTTTGTATTCAATCCTTTAGGAATACGACCTTGCTCGTTGCTATCGCTAGCTACACCGTACACTTGCCGTTTAGTGAAAAGATTTTCGAGGATCGATAATTACCTACAATAATTTTTATCTACAACGAGTTTACCTATAATATACGCTTATTTTAATCGATTTTTTCTTGCAAAGTATGATGTGTAGGGTGTACATTAAAATTGTGATTTTTAATTAATTAAATAATTAAAATGATATTGTAATTTGCAAAATAGTAAATTGATAAATTGGTTTCGAGTTTCGTTTTTTTTTTAAAAAGGGAATGCAAAACCATTATGAGACATGATTTAAAAAGTATTTTCAATTTACGAAAGATCAAAACCTCTATACATTATTCTTTTTATGTGTTACATTGCCTATAGTATCTATATATATATATATATATATATATATATTGAGAGAGAGAGACTATTTTAGAAATAGTAACCTGAAAAATTTCTCGTCTAAAACACAATACTATAAAAAGTAATATAATTAATTATGTGTCCAAAATTATATTTTAGGTAAATTTTCATGTTTACTACATATATGGCCATATGTACTTTATACAAATATATATATATATATCTGATTTTATTTGTTTTTTGGCAATTAATGTAAGTTTTAATTCTTTGCATATAATATTTATGGTTGAATATATATATATATACACAATCTGGATTTATTTAATTTTAATAATTTAAGTAAGTTTTAATAGTTTGGATAATTTATTTAATAAATCTATAATTAATAATTTAGATAAGTTTTAATAATTAATGTTGATAATTTTGATTTAATATTTTTTAATAGAATTTGGGTGATTTTGTATTTGTTTATATCTTTTATTTTGTTTGTCAATATTTTGTATCGTTTTCTACTTTGGTATATTTCAATATTTATATATACATATAAAGAGATGCCTCTATAAATTGTAGCATTAAAATTTTCCACCCATTTCACAATACCATAAAAAATAATAAAAATATGTACAATAAAAAAAAAATTGATTAATTGCTATTGAAATGACAGTCTTTGGTAGTCAACTTTTAAGATCCCTTAATTAAAATTATATAAATATTATGTTTCCAAATTTGTTTGTATATTATGTTAATTATTGGGAAATTTGGAAAAATACCCCTTTTTACAATTTTTTGGAAAAATGCCCCTAACCTAAATCCTTTAAATTATACCCCCCACCCCTATGAAATGTCCAAGATACCCCTTTAGAATGAAAAAGACCCAAATCGGGTTTCTCTCCCATTTCTCACGTTTCGACGGAAAAAAAGGGAGAAAATTATCTCCCTTGGGTCTCTCTCCGTCCTTTCCGTCTCGATTTTTCTCTGGCATTTCTCGATGACCCGACGGCGAGTAGTGTAGTGATCTGGCGTCGTCCCGTATTTCCTGGTAAGTTCGATTTTGGCTCTATTGTTCTTCAATTTGAGGGTTTTTTATGATTTTTCTTGCATTTATGTATGATTTTTTTTGTAAGTTTTTCTCTTCAAAACTCGAGGGTTTTCTATGGTTGTTCTTCAATTCGGAGTTTTTCTTGTATTATACTTTCAAAATTTTCATATTTTGTTTGTGCTTGCGTTGAATTTCATCTTTGCTCAGTTTTTTGACTTTCATGGGTTTAGGTTGATGGGTTTTGGTCAAAAATGTCCGCATTTTTACCCAAAAGTAATGTTAAGTATTTGTAAGTTTGTTTGGGTCATTCGATATTCTCTAAAAGAATGATAGTATAATTTTGAAGTTCATTTGTGATGTTTTAAGTTGGATTTTGTTGGTTTTTGATGTTGTTTGTGTATTTTTAATTCATTATATATGTTCTTTTTATTTTCTAACTGTATGTATGTACTTAATGCATTTCCAACTCGTATTCTCGATCGTGTACCGACCATGTTGCCGACCATTTATGTGATGTACTTGTAGTACCGACTACCTTCCGACCACTGTTTGGACTTTTATTTCGACCTTATACTTTGTTGTTTTTGTTTGAAGCAGGACAATATGACTCTCGCTCCATATGAAAATGATCATTTTAAAGGCAAGCTCTTTGCAAGTCTCATTTCAATGCACTAGAGTTATTTTAGTGATCTGTTGAAGGGGGAAATTTTGAAAATTTCAAGAGATCTTGCTTCGGGAAGTTCCTTGAGACAGATATCATCAAGTTCCAAGGACAACTTGTATTGCACCTGCTCTTCCGACAAGATTCTAGGATGTCCATCATCGTGAAGACATTGTTATTTATTAATATCTTGTATCTGAACTTTCTTAGTCAAACGGTTGTATGAATTAGTGCTTATGTGATTATAACTTATAGAATAGTACAGTTGACTCGATTTTGTTGCTCTTACAATCTTAGTTGTATTTGAATATTAGCTATTTTGCATATTTCTAAGTTTGATTATCTGTACAATTTTACATTCTTTCTCCAAAGATGTAACATAATTATTTTAGTTTATTTTCATAATGAATTTCTTTCTCCAAAGATTAAATATTTGCTTTGAATAGTGAATATTGAATGTAAAACAGAAAAAAATGAGGTCGAGAGAACTAATTAATCATAAGATATAAATTACCAAGACAAACAACTAACTCAAGCAACACAAGCATAATGTGAACTTTAATATAAAAATTACAAGACCAGGTGGCTAGATATACATTTTCTAATAATTATGAAAATATGACATCCGCAGGGACAATCACGTGCTTTGTTTGCTTCCCACTGAAACACCAATGATGATTACATGAATCAAACTCCCATGCACCATCCCAAAGAATTAGTATTGAGCACGAACCAAAACTCGAAATAATACAAGAATAAACTGAAATCAAAAACATACAAAGTCAACCAAACAATCGACCATATACGACTAGACAACCGAACGCACACTGACCATACACCGACCAACAAATCGACTACATTGCAGACAACAGACCAACCAACTACTGTACAGAACAAATTTTACCAAAAATCGACTTAATCTTACAATTTCATCACATTTCCAGCTTCCAAATGATTACATTTGCTGAAATGCAAATAATTACATATTACCCAGTCCACTACATTGCGTATTTACACTTGTTTACAAATGAAAAATAACCAAATTAACCGTAAACATTAGTAAAAAAAATATTACTAACCTCTTTTTCCATATTTTCGACCTAATCTAGCTGAAAATTAGAACTCGTAACACCTGCTCAAGCTCGAAAGAAATCAGTCCGCAAATGACCTCGGCTCCAAAGAAATCGCAAACAAATCCACAAAAAGTCGATGTTTTCCGTCCAATTAAACATCTCGCTCGAACTCGCCGCGTAAAAATGCCGGACACGGAACAATGTCATCCACCCGCCGTAAAATGCTAAAATTTCAGAGGAGATGGGAGAATCGGTCGTGAATGGCCTTGACAAATGAAGAATGGTCAACTAGGTTTCCGCTTTTAGAAGGGAAGAATAGACTTTGTGAAAAAAAAAAAAAAAAATTGAACAAAGGGGTATCTTGGACATTTCATAGGGGTGAGCGGGTATAATTTAAAGGATTTAGATTGAGTGGCATTTTCCCAAAAAATTGTGAAAAATGGGTATTTTTCCAAATTTCCTTAATTATTGTATTTGTATTTTTTTCTTTTATAAATTAATAAATTTTTCATTTTTTATTTTTTTAACATGTAATATATTAAATTAATCATCTTTTTATGATCTTCATTCAACACCCATATTATATATATAAAATATAAAAAAGAATATATTTACTCAAATTTTATTTTGTAATAGGCCTTAAAAATTATGCATTTGAGCTATTGAACATCAATTTATATATTCGTATATTTTAATATTTGTGATATATATATAGTAGTTATTTGAGCTTAACTAATTTTTAAAATTATATATAACTTTATTTAAGTTGATAAAGTTCAATTTAAAAACAAATCATTGAAAACATATCTCAAAATATATCAAAATATTAATTATATATATTACATATATCCATACATAACATTATAAAATTATGTAAGAAGACAAATACATAGTTTTAAATTTATTTTTCATGATTTCGATGTATGTTATTTTTCTATTTTGACTTCATCATTTAAAAATATTATTATTAGATTTTCTGCATATTAGAAAATTGCACATATCATAAATATAAAAATGTAAGTCTCACAAATATGTAGCCCGAGCATTGCACGGGATCATATCTAGTTTGAGCTAATTCTTCAAGTTATTATTTGATATCCAAGTTCCAACTCAGTATCTGTGGGAGCCTTTTAGACCATTGAGGTAGTAGCCTAGAGCCCCACGGCTGTCTAGAACCCCAATTAAATAAGTAAATTCAGTAGTAGTAATTAATTTAGTGTTATATATATATATCATATATTTGTGTATCTCAGTAGAAACCCGCAAGGGAAAATTTCTTAAAAATGGTAATCACACAGATAAAAATTGCACAACCAAATTGCAGTTACAGAACTTATTCCACATGCTATCTTGAAAGGAAAACCATAAAGCCTAAAAGTTGAAGCAAGACAGTGATACTCAAAACAAAAAAACTTAAATGTAGCATAAGCTCGAAGGCCTTCAAGCAACAGAAGCCATGTGGACAATCAAATCGATCACTCGAGAGATGTATCCCATTCATTTTCATACCACGAGACGAGTTTCACAAAGTTCTTGCTCAATCCAATTCCAGCCTTGGCATCGAAAATGCTTGACCGGCTATCACCCACAAAGTTCGTGGACACATCATCATCTCCAGTGTAACCCAAGATGCCCTTGAGCTTGTTCTCTTACTCCTCTTTGATGGCAGCTTTGATCTCTTTATAGGTTGCCTCTTTCTCTAGCCTGACTGTGAGGTCCACTAATGAAACATCAACTGTGGGAACTCGGAATGCCATCCCGGTTAACTTTCCGTTTAGGCTGGAAGCACTTTACCAACAGCCTTGGCAGCTCCAGTGCTGCTGGGGATGATGTTGAATGATGCAGCTCTTCCACCTCTCCAGTCCTTGCTTGAAGGACCATCAACTGTATTTTGAGTGGCGGTAATGGAGTGGACAGTGGTCATCAGGCCCTCCACAATACCGAACCTATCATTAATGACCTTGGCCAATGGAGCAAGAAAATTGGTGGTGCAACTAGCATTGGAAACAATGTTTAATTCAAACTTTTATTCCTTCTCATTAACACCCACAACGAACATGGGAGCATCTTTGCTCGGGGCGGAGATGACAACCTTCTTAGCACCACCCTTCAAGTGGGCAGCAGCCTTATCCTTGTCTGTGAAGACTCTAGTAGACTTCACAACAAAATCAGCACCAGCTTCAGCTCATGGAATCTCCTCAGGATTTCTGAATTCAAAGACTCTGACTAGTTTTTCACCCAAAAAAAAGGATCTTCTCATCCTTCACCTTCACCTCATGGTGCTTCCAGTGGCCATGCACACTGTCATGTTTGAACATGTATGACATGTAATCCGTGCTGATGAATGGTTCATTAACAGTAACAAGCTCTACATCATCCCTCTGCAGAGCAACCCTTGCAATCAATTGACCGATCCTGCCAAATCTATTGATTCCGATCTTGACCTTCCCCATTAGGTTTTGAGATGAAATAAAAACTGAGTTGTGAAAGAGAGTTTGTGGAAGAAGAAAAATGTTAGAGGCAGATAGAGATTAGTCATCATATATTTGTGTATCTTCTGCATTGGAATTGAAAATAGAAAATCAATATTTTGACACAAAATTGATTTTTCTTTACCACCAAAATGATTTTATTTTATTAACAATAAAGGAAAACAAACTTATTATAGCAAACTCTTCTTACCTTTTGAAATATTATGCTAAGAGCCATTTTGATGAATGGTAATTATACCAAATCAACATAAGATATCATTGTATGCCTAAATATTAAAGGCCCAAATGTCCAAATATAATGGATCGGAGTCCAACAAGAATTTTACTTATCGGCTTAATGGGCCTATATAGTCATGCACCATATACCGCCGTATAATAACTCGGGCTCCCGAATACTATAAATACCCCATCACATTGCATTTGCAAGGTATGAAATTCATTCCACAACATCACCTTGTGAATTCTGGTTATTCTATGGCTCTCTAATCTGACTTGAGCGTCGGAGGGTTATCGCTGGAAAACCCCTACGCCCTAACGACTTTGTTAGCAAATATGGTCTAAAATAAATCACATATTTGCACATATAAAGTGGACTGAGTATACCTATTTGCAATGGAACCGCAATCCACATGGCCAGGATTAGACTTTTGTGATGCTCCAAAAAAGAACGAGAGATAAATTGTAGGAGAAAGATTTCGATATTCCGTAGGAGAGAGATAATGATCAGACATTTCTAATATAGGGAGAGAATATAAAAGAATATATCTCATTCCCTATTATAATTGGATCTTTACATATTAGATGCAATCCCAAGATGCATGTTAATCAATTAGATCCCCAATATCTTTCCTAACATAAAAGAATATGGATGTAATCTCCAATATCTCCCACTCATACATATCCGATCCGACTCATTCAAATCACAATATAATATTCTTATCTCACGTCCCTTCTTTCATACAAGGAATAAGGCGTGCGACCAAATGAGAAAGAAAAGGTGGGGAGAGAGTTATATTAAGTCATCACCAAACTAACATAACCCTACAACTCAATAACTCGCTATGTACCCCAAACCAAGTATCGCACTACCAAGCATCTCTAGATCCCTCAATGAAATAAATAGAACATGCTCGACTCACTCAAATATATTTATATATTCATGACTAGTCAAACACATTTCGACATAGTCGCCTCGGCTATGAATCATGGAACATAAGTACGTTATCAACTTAATTCTTCCTCGGCCCCACATGGTAATTAGTCGGGTCTTGATGACTTTCCTAGATATGCTCCGACAAACCGAATCACACATAGCCATTGGATACATGCTAAAGTAGCGTCATCAAGCTTATACCTCATGACATGGGGCCAAAGTCCCAAAGAGTATAAGAAAATAATATAGGCTCACACAAGAACGGCAGGATCCATTCAAATACTTTCCTATAGGCGGTCGACTCAAAGAACATGTAGTATGAATACATGTTATGATGGAGCTCCCACTCAATTTAATCATGTCACGCTATAGACATCATACAAATCATAATCCAGTCGCTATTCAAGCGCCCGACCTGCATACTACTCGTAGTCACTCCCAAAGTGTAATACAATAGTTCGCACATTCGGCTACAAACAAACTTTTATGCGCTTTGGACATACTTCAAAATCGATCAACTCGGATCACATCTTATCCTCTAATTTAGGCGATTGTTAATTATACTTATTAACCTTCCTCACCGCTTCTAGCAGCAAAGCGATCATTCACAAACCTTCTTATGTGACACTGATGTGTGTAAAATATATGTGCATTTTGGGGCTTAAATTGGTATATAATGATGCATTAACACGCATATTTACTATTTTTTTACTTGGTTTCCTTTAAAGGGCATGATCACGTATTCTTGTAATTCTTGGAGGAAACGAGCTTAAAATGAAGAAATGTCACTTGGGATGCCCGATAAGATTGCCGAATGTAAAGAGAAGATCAAAATAACGGAAAAAGGGAACAAAAGCAAGTCACACGGCCGACCGTGTAGCCTCACACACGGGCCGTGTGGATCGTGTTGTGAAAACACACGATTGTGTGAAGAAAGGAAGAAAACAGAGGACGGAGCGCATCCACCACACGGCCGGACCATGTGTACTCACACGGGCCGTGTGGACATGGATTTCAACCGCTCCACCTACCCGTGCGACCAGCTTGTCCGTGCGACAAAGGGCTAAGCCCAAGGCCACACGCCCGTGTGGACCCATACGGCTGACCATGTGGGAGTCTCTGTTTGGTAGCGTTTTGGAGTTCTTTTCCGCTCCAACTCTACAAGTGATCTCTCCAAGCATCTATAAAAGGGGACCAAGTCTTGCACGAAAAATCATCATTCTCTACACGAAAAACACATCAAATAACACCACAAGGCTTTCACATCTAGGGAGCATAAGAGCTTTCGAGGGATTGAAAGGGAATCCATCCCGACAAGAAGGGTTTTCTTCTATGTCTAAGAACTCTTGTCTATGCTTATATGATGTCATAATATTGATTCAATTTGTCTATGAGTTTGTAATCAATGCTTGGCATATTTTTCTGGATCTTAGGGGGCATAATCGAAACAAATGATTTGTATTAAATATGATTACTTATTTTCTTAATTGTTTCATGCGTTCTATTTTATGAATTCGAGTGCTTATTTATAATTGCTTTTTATTTGACCAATAATTAGCATGTCATATTTGTTATTGCAAAATTCGGGAGATGAGTTCTAACAAAGACAAAATCGTATTCGACATGAAACATGTGTGACGGGCATGTTTATGGGGAGTAATTCAATTCACAAATCTTTTTGGAGTTATTAATGATTGTAACGATCCGGAGGACTACAATTGTTCTTAATCAACTGTTACGCACCACCCGGAGGGGGAGTAAATGAACTTAGAATTGAACCCATAGAATTGCATGAATTGGTTTTTAAAACTTTATTCGCATTAAATATTGAAGAAGCATGTTGAGATTATGTGCCTAAGGTTGCTCCTAAAGATGTTGAAAAGACTTGTGGGGTTCACAAATTTATTTTATTTATTTTTTCTTTATTGTTCGATTTTTAGTTAGTTAAAATACTTGATTTTCGGTCGCTTCAATAAAATTGGAATACGATGTTATTATAGTCTAAGTGTTTCGAGCTTCAATTCCCGAGGAATACGACCTTGCTTGCCATTTATCCTATAAACTACATTGTACACTTCATAGTTGTATGAACCAAAATAAGTTTTGGCTACAAGTTTTTGGCGCCGTTCGTGGGATTGATTAGATTCTACTTAGATATAGTAATAAGTAGTTCAATTTTAATTGAAGCATTTTTGTAAATATTGTTTTTTATTTTCAATTTTTTTATTTTTCTTTTGGTTCGATTATAACATTGTTTTTGTTTAGTGCGTATAGTGCATAATCACGCGTTCCGGATCCACTCACCAATTCCCATTGATTTGGAAATCGAAAAGACAACCAAGCAACTAAGAAAAAAGCTAAAGCAATGGCGGATAGACTAATCCGAACGCAGTGGAAACAAAACAATGAGGAACACCCACCAGGGGTCGGCGTCCAGGCCCGAATAGTGAAAAGGCCCGCGAGAAGGGACGATTGACAGGACAACTTTCAACCGAGATAAGCCAAACTTATGGGGTGTGGCCCATCTCACGATCAATGCAAATAATTTTGAACTAAAACCGCATTGATCCAAATGGTGTCACAAACCCAGTTTGGCGGTAGAGCCGTTGAGGATCTAAACGCGCATCCGACGCACTTTCTAGAAATTTGCGTCTTGTTAAGTTGAATGGTGTTTCCGAGGATATCATTCGATGCCGCCTTTCGCATTCTCTCTCGCGCGAAAAGGCTAAGGGATGGTTATGCTCTTTTACACCACCAACCGCAAATTGGGCGTAACTAAGTCACCGTTTCTAGCCAAATACTTTCCCCAAGAAGACACTGCAGCTTAAAATCAAATTGCCCAATTTAGGCAATTAGATGTCGAGCCTCTATATGAAGCATGGGATAGATTCCGGGAATTAGTAAGGAAGTGTCCTTAACATGGGTATCCCGACTACCAACAAGTTCAGTATCTCTATAATGGTTTGAGTGGTAACACAAGAACAATTATAGATGCTGCATCTGGAGGTGCACCACTAGGGAAATATCCTGAGGAGGCACTAGAGTTACTAGAGGAGATAGCGAACAACAAGACAATGGCCATCCGAAAGATCGACCGTCCGACGAGTGGCGTAAATGCGATGAGAAAGTCATCATGATCACAGAATAGGTGTCCGTGCCGTGAATATGAAACTGAGGCGATGCGCAAGTGACTCCAAGAGATCCTGTTGTTGTTGAAGAGGAAGCAAACTTTGTGGGCCAACAAAGAAACTTCAACAATAATTACAAATAATCGATACCCAACTACTATCATCCAGGGTTGCGAAACCATGAAAATTTTTCTTATGCTAACAAAAAAATGTTTGCCGCCACCACAGGGATATAACGTGGTAATCAAGGCAGAGCGGAGTCCAATGAAAAGAAAGCATCCGTTGAAGAAATGTTATCCTCGTTTATCGTGAGAAACAAGGGCAAGATCAACAAAGATGAAGCCAAGATAGACATGATAGAAGAACAAGTCACTCAGCTAAATACAAACGTAAACACAAGATCGAATCTCTAAACACAAGTAGCCCAGGATCGCAATCGATGTGGAAGGCCAACACCAGAAAGGCAAATTCCCAAGCGATACTGAGCTAAATCCACGAGAGCAATGCAACACCATTCGTCGATGGATGGCATTGAGGCCCACAGTTCCAAATGACATAGTTTAGCAATAGTGATTAGAAATCGACATCCGTCAAGACGTTAAACTTAGCGTTGTATGGGAGGCAACCCAATTTATTTCATATTTTTCCGTATATTTTTATCGCCTTCAATTTTAATTTTTATTTATTAACTAAATTTTTAGTTTTCTTGAGTTGTTGTGTAGGAGGCGTCACGGCAAACTCCCTAAGGAAAAAAAAGTACGAACCAACTCAACATGGGCGTGTGATATCACACGACCTGGCCGCGCGATAGGGCAAATTGCCCAAGACCACATAGCCGTGGTAAAGGATTAACATAGCAGACACATCAAACAGACGCATGCAGGCCACACGGTCCGACCGTGTGATCCCACACTACTGTGGCCTCTAAAACAAACCGAGAATATTTGAAATTCCCTATTTTTACCCCCAAAATCCCACTTTTTCTCACACTTTCTTCTACACAAACCCTAACCCACGAAAATTATCTCCCCAAATACACAAACCACTCTCCAAATCTCTATAAATACACCTCCAACCTCAACCCTAAAACACAAATCATTCATTTTCTCAAGAAACGCATCACCAAATACCTTCAAATTCTCAAATTCTCCAAGTTCTACACTAAGTTTGGGGGTACTTCAAGAATTCCAAAAAAAAAAATCAGATTTTGCTCTTTAACCCTTGAATTCATGGCTTCTAGGGATGCAAGAGGACTAGGAGGAATACGAGAAGAAGGAGGAGCTAACCCCGGAGCCCAACCCGAGCCTCAATCAATTTTTGACCCCGAGGAGCCCAAAGCCTCCAACGTCAACTTACCAAAGGAAACCCACCGAGCTAGATGGATGATACTCTCTACTTTCATCCATGGATTAATACGAGGTATCCCGATGAACCTACTCTTACGAATTTGGGTTAGTTGGAAGATTTTAGGGCTTTATGTGGGAGAATGATTGGCATGATTTTCTTAATGGGCATTGGGCTACTTACTCTATTATTCTTGAATTCTTAAGTAGCTTTGAATTGATTGTGCGAAAAAGAAATCTGATGGGGGTTAGATTTTGGTTGGGGAATGAGCAAAGGGAACTATCAATTGAGGATTTAAATGAAATTTATAGAACACCGGTGTATGAGGTGGAGAAGCATGAGGAATTTGATAAGGATAGGTTTTGGAAAAATATAATGGGGAAGCGAATTTATACGCCAGGCACTTCTAAGGCGTCTAGTATTTGCAACCCAGTTTTCCGATATGTTAAGCGAGTTTTGGCTGAAACCATCTTTGCAAGGGAGGATAGTAAAGGGGCTTTGAGGGTTGATGATTTTTTATAATTTGGTGTATGGCATCGGGGACTGAAGTGGTGCTAAACATTGGGGCTATGATAGCCCTAAGCAATTTGATAGAATTAGAAAGAGTGAGAGGGGTAGAATTTGTATAGAGGGGATGATTACCCCTATTGTTGAACATTTTAATATTAATTTAGAGGGGTATGCGGAGGCAGTTGGACCTAAGTTAATTGATTTAAATGTTCTAATCTGCGAAAAATGATAAAATTCGATGGGCGTGATTATTGGCTCATTCAGCAGATCAACAACAATTAGGCTTCCGAACCCCGATGCAACTTCAACCGAAATATGGGTAATCGCTACTTAGAGATGTGGGGGTAGAAGGGGTTGTCGCCAAGAAGAGCAGGATGAACAAATGAGGGATATACCGGGAACCTCTCACCAAGGGGGTAACCGGCTATTGACTATAAGTGAGAGGTTAGAAAGGGTAGAAACTGATGTGGGGAAATTGATAGATGACACATATCAGTTGACAACCGCCACTGATGAGTATCACCAGGAGTATCTACAGCTGCGTTTTGACGCCATCACCCAACAAAGAAATTTCGGATGTACGAGATGATGTCTCGTATGGATCAATGGCACATCTCATAAGGCCACTACTATTCGCCTCCACAACCTCAGTGATCTTTGTGAAAACTTATTACACATTCCTCTTTCCTTTTGATAATTTCCTTATATGTTCGGGATGAAGCATATTTTAAGTTTGGGGGGTTGTCAAGAATGCGTAATTGAGTACTTTTGCATTTTGCATTGCATTTAGGACTGCATGTAAAAGCACTTGCATTATGATTTTTGAAAAAAAAAATGATTTTGTTTTTGATTTTTAGTTATTTCTGTTTTAGCACATTTACCGCTTTAGCATGTTTAATTACTTTTGTGTGTGGTTTTTATTTCAACAGATGCCCACTCCTCCCTATGATTTTACTATGAATATTTTATGGCATGGGATAACATACTTGGGGAATAATGTGATAAATTCTTGGGAGAAAAGTTTTTTATTTGCTTGGCATGTGTTAAGAAAATTGGGTATTTGAGCATGTTAAGAAAATTGGGTATTTGAGTGCCTTAAATCGCTTTACATTATGCGACTTATTTTTCTTGAGTGTGTCATTCATGATTGATAGAACTCTAGAACTTGCTCGTATCTTCGTTGAAGCCATGTGTGTGTGCAATTTTTGAAAATGATCTAAGGCCATCTTTGTTTAGCCTAAAAAAAGCCTACCTATAAACTCATGATTCCCTTGTTAGCCAAGTTTGAGCCAAAACTATTATTTTGAGCCACATTGATCTTTAAAATTTACATGTTTTTATCCCTACAAATTCTTGAGTTTATAGAAAATGAATAAGTTTGGGGGAGATGTGGTGAAAATTTATGAAAAGGAGAGAAAGTTGGCAAAAGAAAGAGGGATGAGCAAGATCTCAGATAAATGAAAATACAAGAAGCTCGAAAAAGAAAATATCTCTCTCAAAATTATATAGAGAAAATCGAGCAAAGCAAACAAATTCTGAAAATTGTGAAGAAAAAAAAATGAGAGCTTGAGGCTAAAGAAAAAAAAAGGCCTAAGAAGAAAACAAAAGGAGAAATAAGGGTGGAATTGAGTTAAAAAAGAAAACTGATAGTATGATGAAATTGGGTTGGTGAATTGCAAGTATGTATGCTTAAATTCTATTTGCTCAAGTCAAGTCACTTAATCCAAATTTCCCTACCCTTACCAAAGAGCCTACATTACAACTAAATAAAAAGTCCTTTTTGATTCTTAAATTGTCCACACAAAAAGTGGTCATCGTTAGACGATTTGCAAGTCTATGGTAGTTCTATTTTCATTGAATTGAATTTGAGCGTAAACACTTACCATACACTTCGAGAATAGAGTGATACACTATTTACTTGTGAGTTGCGATATCAAGTACCGAAAGAGTATTAATAATGCCGAGTTTATGAATAATTTATCTCTTGATAATTAATTGCATGGTTTTCTTGAGTAGAGTCGAGTGTTATTTAATGTTTATAGTGTTCTTGGTGTTCTTTCGTTTTACCCCTTATATTATTTTTCTAAATTTGCTCGAGGACGAGCAATGCTTTATGTTTGGGGATTTTGATGTGTGTAAAATATACGTGCATTTTGGGGCTTAAATTGATATATAATTGATGCATTTGCACGCTTATTTACTATGTTTTTACTTGGTTTCCTTTAAAGGGCATGATCTGCGTATTCTTATAATTCTTGCAGGAAACAGAGCTTAAAATAAAGAAATGTCAGTTGGGATGCCCGGATAAGATTGTCGAATGCAAAGAGAAGATCAAAACGACGGAAAAAGGGTACAAAAGCAAGTCACACGGCCGCGACGATGTGCCTCACACGGGGCGGACCGTGTGCCTCACACTGCCGTGTGGATCGGTGTTGTGAAAATCACACACGGTTGTGAAGAAAGGAAGAAAATAGAGGACGGAGCAGTCCACACGGTCGGACCGTGTGAACTCACACGGCCGTGTGGACAAGGATTTCAACCGTACCACCTACCCATGCGACCCAGATGTCCGTGCGACGAAGGGCTAAGCCCAAGGCCACACGCGCCCGTGGGGAGTCTGTTTTAGCGTTTTGCGATTCTTTTCCGCTTCAACTCTACAAGTGATCTCTCCAAGCATCTATAAAAGAAGACCAAGTCTTGTACGAAAAATCATCATTCTCTACATAGAAAACACATCAAATAACACAGAAACCGAAGAATCGAAGATCTTCTGAGCAAAGAAGGCTAGGTCGCGAAGAACACCACAAGGCTTTCACATCTAGGGAGAATAAGAGCTTCGAGGGCTTGGAAGGGGAATCCATCCTGACAAGAAGGGATTTTCTTTCTATGTCTAAGAACTCTTGTCTGTGCTTATATGATGTCATAATATTGATTCAGATTTGTCTATGAGTTTGTAATCAATGGTTGGCATATTTTTCGGATCTTAGGGGCATAATTCGAAACTGTGGATTTGTGTTTAATAAGATTACTTGTTTTCTTAATTGCTTCATGCATTCTACTTTATGAATTCGAGTGCTTTTTTATAATTGCTTTTTATTTGGCCAATAATTAGCATGTCGTATTTGTTATTGCAAAATTCGTGAGATGAGTTCTAACAAAGACGGAAATCGAATTCAAACATGAAACATGTGTGACAGGCGTGTTTGTGGGGAGTAATTCAATTCGTAAATCTTTTTGGAGTTATTAATGATTGTAACGATCCGGGAGGACTACAATTATTCTTAATCAACTGTTTATGCACCACCCGGGAGGGGGAGTAAATGAACTTAGGAATTGAACCCATAGAATTGCATGAATTGGTTTTTAAAACTTTATTCGCATTTAATATTGAAGAAGCATGTTGAGATTATGTGCCTAAGGTTGCTCCTAAAGATATTGAAAAGACTTGTGGGGTTTACAAATTTATTTTATTTATTTTTTCTTTATTGTTTGATTTTTAGTTAGTTAAAATACTTGATTTTCGGTCGCTTCAATAAAATTGGAATACGATGTTATTATAGCCTAAGTGTTTCGAGCTTCAATCCCGAGAGAATACGACCTTGCTTGCCATTATCCTATAAACTACACTGTACACTTGCAGTTGTATGAACCATACAATTTTTGGCGAACAGACACAATTTTTTATGTCTCATCCTGCTCGCTCTCTTAGAAATAGGGTGATTTCCCGTGTGAGAGGGCCAATGGAAACCTGTGACATCTCACAAATTCAAGACCAAACACATAATGAGAATCCAACATATCTTATTAATCGCAATATGTTCTCATAGGCCACATGATCAATTCTACTTAATCCCTAATGACTCACATGTCTTTGGAGCATATCCCCAAACAACGGCTCATAAAAGGGATCAAGACACCACACCGCTTTCGTAGAAGTATGCTTGAGAACAATATAAGTATGTACAAAACTCTTAAGTGAAGTAAAACCTTGAGTAAGTATGTTTAGTCTGCAAGAATATTCGGTGCCCAAACCATACACCAAAGTGTCTTTACTATCACAAAGACAATAAAATACATCATGGATGTGCATGCAATGCGCATCATTTCAAGATGCCAAATTTGCCTCTAGCAAATCATAGGCCAATCTGTTAAGATATCTAAGTACCCACATATCGGCATCGCAATAGCGCATGGATCACTTTGATATCCACTCACCAATCACATCTTTGTTAAGCATAGGACTTGTTGAGTACGCACATAGCGCATCAAAACATTCAACTCATCATTTATATAAACTAGCTAGTATTTCTTTTCTTCTTCATAAGACATCGTTTCTTGACTAAGAACATGATACTTAACCATGGAGTGTTGTAGCAACAACCGCCACTCCATGTTTTTTTCAAGTCATCACATTTTTGTCATATACGGTGATATACAACTTTTGGCATATGTTCAATGACTTAATTGACCATCGTAGCCTACCAAAATGGTAGCTCGATGAAATCAATGATGACTCAAGTCATAGTTGGAGCTTAACTTTGTCGGCAATCAATGCGCTCTTACTCCACTTCTTGAATTCATCGGGTCATCTCAGATAGATCTATTGATTCAATTTTCATCAAGTATGTCAAAATCAATCACCCAGGACAAACGTAATGAAAGTGGCAATAATAGATAACATATTGGCGAATTGAGGCAATCTCACCACTTAGGAAAAATTCTAAAAAAAAAAATTACGCTCTTCTAACAGACGTAAATATTTCGCCCTCAATCGAGCTATACACATGTCAATAAACCCATCTATATTGCACTTGACCTACCGAAACCACATGTTTCGGATGGTCTTGCACTTGGCAGAAGATAAAGCTCTTAAACTTTGTTCATAGTCATTCGGCTCATCTTTTCCTTCACAACAACTATCCACTTAGAGCATCAATCAAGTCACATGTTCTATCGATTCATCAAAACCCACAAAAGTAATTGTGAAGGATACCCACTCTATCTCATATAGATGATGGGATTATTTCATATTCACTCATTTTCACTCGTAGAATTTGAGAATCCTTTTCGCGTGAGACACTAGCTCCCACTGACTTAGTGTCGCTCCCACTATCCCAACGATTACTAGATGAGTATAAAGTACAACACCCTCTCTAGAGAAACAAGCGCCTCCTAAGGATCTTGCAACTCGCATAGTTTCAAGATTTCTTTTGACCTCACATATGTTCAAGAAATCCCTTTGAGGGGAAACCTAAATCGTGCGACTTGATTCTCCATGTGAGAACATATATTCTTGAACTTACTAGGGCGGACCCCCACTAATTTGGGTTTTTATCAAACGAAAGCTCATATAAGGTTCAAGAATCATTTGGAGACACATATTTTATGATATAGGCAAAGAACAAGATACAAAATCAATTTGCGCCATCATAAATCTAACCATTTTGAAGTGATTGTCCCTTCTTCGCAAGCTCATATAGTTTGCAAAGTATTTCGAACCATCATTCAACTTGCAACTTTATTTCCTTCAATCGTGTGTCCAAACTAATTAGATACATTATTCTCACTCCCTATTAGCATATCTCTATCTCATTAAGAATCGCTCAAAGCAATTTGGTGCTTCTAACTAATGAGAGCGAGAATGTACTAACTTATAGCGTAATAAGCAACGAAAGAAAATATAATGCGGTAATTTCGTGCCTCATACTCATAAGTCGGCACTCTATTTAGTGGACTTGCTTTAAAGGAAAAATAGTCATCTTTCATTCTTCCACCAAGTTTATCCAGCTGGAAAAGAAAATTTATGCGAGGGAGATTGACCTTAGCGAGTTAGACAATAAAGCTTCCTCGAGCTAATGCAGTCGTGCTCCTAACCTCACGTGCCACGATGTCATTAGAAGACCTAAAAAAATACTATCTAAAGCCAATCGCATCACAAAAAAAGACAGACAAGTCTTCTCACTCAACAAATATTTTACAAGTGCATTTATCTGAATAAGACTACATCGACACATCAAGTTGCTCGCACCAACTGTTGAGCTTGAGGTGATTCTCTTTAGCCTCCTCTTGTGCGCTATATAGCTGCACAACTCGATAATAATCATACACATTTGCTCAATCTCAACAGTATGCTAAGTTAACCAATATCTACAATCCACCCATGGAGAAATTTGGAAACTAGCGAAAAAGTAAGACAACAATTAAATAGCCAAACTTCATCTTAGTACAATTACGAGCAAAGTTGCTAATCTCATAAGTACAATTCATATTTGTTAACACTTAATTGCCTCATTCAATAAGGTGACACGTGTTAGATAAATATTGTTATCGTAATTTTGATGATTTTATTTAACCGGTTTTTCACCAAAACAATGTCCCCAAATATTGTCCAAATACTCCTAACTGTTTAAATTAATTTTACTAATTTTCCTGAGTATTTCTTGAAGTTTATTTTTGACAAAAATTGGACAACACTTTTGTTTCGAGGCCAACCTCGCCCTGAGGGCAACCTGTTCTCAAGTTTGATTTTTGAAATGAAAAAGAGACGGAAGAAAAATCTTGGAGGTCAACCAGGTCGACCTCAAGGTTGACCGGTGCCTAAAAGTTGTAAAATTATACAAAACCTCTATGTCTCACATTTTAAATGAGGTGGACCGGTCACCCTGGGGGGCCGACCGGTCCACCAATGTTATTTCAAGTTAAAATTTCAATTTTCTCATTTGAGGTCAACCGATAGACCTAAGGTTTTATCAAAGAAACTATCCATTGCACAATAATATGACTTTTCATGATTTTAAGGGATTGATTTTTAACAACTATATTCTCCATTCGATTTGCAATTTTTACGGTTTCAATCTCCAAGGAGGAGCCTATGGCTGAAATCAAATCCAAGACCTCTCCTATAAATAGATGAAGGATTAAAGCAACAAGAGACAACAACACAAGTAATACAAACACAAGCAAACTTCTTGCTCTTCACTTTCATATTCTTGTTGTATTTAGCCTAAGTCTTTCACTTGCACATCTTGAGTACTAGGCTTAATTCTTGATTACACTTGCACTTCAAAGTTGTATACTTCATTTGAGTTGTAATCTTGAATTGTTTTCAATCATCCAAAACAAGACATCATTGTTAGTGTTCTTGTGGTAAGAGCACACTTGGGTGATTTTAGGTGTTGAAGAGTGTGGTACTCTTCATTGGTGTAAGAAAATGGTGGTAATCTTCATTGGTGGTGTTGTAAGAAGAGTGAGGTGATCTCCAAGGTAAAGGTTGTAATAGTTTGGTATCTATTAATAAACTTTTTCTTTTTTTTTAAATTCATTGCGGACATACCGGTGTGGTAGAGGATTAGGCCCTAGGTAGGTTGAACCTCTATAAATGATCGAGTGTTGTTTACATTTCCCGTACATTTATTTTTTTTTATCAATCTCACATTTGAAAAAGAGGGTGAAAATTGGAAAATCGGGATAATCTATTCACCCCCTCTCCCTCTAGATTGTTGTAGCCACTGGACTAACAAGTGGTATCAAAGCCAAACTTTTGGCAAGCTCGTTCTTCATTGTGACTAAAGAGGAAAGATCCATGGCTACGGATGAAAGCTACCTCACCACCGGCGTCTCCACTAACAAGCCACCACTATTCGACGCCAACAACTATGTTTTTGGAAAGACCGAATAGAGTGCTTTCTCAAGGGTGCGAGTTTGATATTTGGAATGCGGTTATTGAAGGGATAGCTCAACCAACCAAGAATTTGGAAGATGGAACTACAACCCTCAAGAGCTTAAAGGAATTTGACGATAATGACCATAAGTCATTTTCTCTAAACAATAAGGCCTTAGATATTTTGCATTGTTCTCTTTACCACAACCGAGTATAATCGCATTAGAGGAATAAGGTCTCCACATGAAGTATGGGAAAAATTGGAAACTATCTATGAAGGTACAAAGAAAGTAAAACAAGCAAGAAAAACCATGCTTCTTAAAGATTTTGAAAACTTCATCATGCTTGAGGGTGAAAATATTTCAAAAATGGTGGAAAGGCTTGACAACATAGTCAATCCTCTTTTGGCACTTGGGAAAGTCATCTCCCAAGAAGACAAGGTAACTAGTCTTAAATGCCCTCCCTTCTTGGTCCGAAAAGGTAACGACAATTATGGAAGCTCAAAATCTCAAAACTCTCAAGTTTGATGAGCTCATTGAAATCTTCTCATCTACGAAGTGTATCTCAAAGAGAGGAAAAATTCTAAACCATTCATCTCTCAATCGGGTATGCAATCTATTCCTAAAGGCTTAGCATCTTCTTCTAATAATACATATTATGCTAGTGATGAAGATGATGAGGAGACGACCGCCTTTGTCTGGAAATTTGCCAAATTTGTAAATAAAAATAAGGCAAGAAAGTCGAGAGACAGCTCGTGTTTCAAATGCGGGAAACCCAGGCACTACATAGCTGATTACCCAAAATTAGCGTAGGAGGAGCAAAAGAAGAAAAAGTCTTTTCCCAAAAAGAAAGCTCTAAATGCGGAAGCAAAAACATGGGATGAGCTCCTTGCCATATTCGATGAAGAAGAAGAAGCCGAACATGGTTTCATGGCCATAGATGATGAAAACAATGAGGTACGCTCTAACTCTTCATATTCTTATTTAATTGATGTGTTGACGTGCGTTTTGATCAACGAACAAAATATATATGAAATTTAACACGTGGAAATATAAGTATGCGTAATACGCGTTTATTTATGGCTAATTCGCTTTTTTTTTGCGTAATGCCGAGCCAAATTATTGGGGTCGGTCTTTCTTACAATATTGCTTTTACGGTCTTTTTCCTCCCTCTTTTTCCTCTTAAAATGAGGATTTTTATACCCCCGAGTAAGTGGGTTTTCAACATCATCTTTGCACTAATTAATTACTAATCAAAAAAAATTAAAAAGGACACATGTCCCTCTCTAATCGTGCATGACAGCAACTCTTGCCACTTGGTGACTCCTCTCTATAACTTTCGACACGTGGCGCTTTCGATTCCAATAAAGGTCCAATAAAGCACTAAGTATGGGCGGTATGGGCAAATGGTTATTTTTATGAATATGTCGCGCATGCTTTCCCCGAAATTTGGGCTCGGGGTCCTTGGGCTCGGCATGATCATGCTTGGTTGGGCTTGGTAGCGGGCGAGCCTAATTCATGACGTGTCACCGCGTACCGTTATTGACGCCAACCGTAGACCCCCACTAGGATGTGTCTTTGGATCGATGACGTGGATTAATTTCTTCCACGGCTTGGCGTCATCAAAGGCCCCCAAGTTTAATTCCGAGAGAAGAATTTCTCAAGTCGAGTTAAACTTTAATGCTAATGATAAACATTTAATGGGAAACGGAATTCTCAAAGGTTTTGTTCATTCCCGACATTTGTCGCGTAGTGATTAATGCCTCGGCGCATTAATTGTGGTGCCATAATGACGGACACGTGGCATCTTGGGGTTGGACCAATCTTGCGCGAGAATCGAAAAAGGTGCGTCGATTCTGTCATCGAGCGTGGGGACGCGACGTTCTCGACATGATCGACGGCTTTTGAGTTTAAAAAGCGCGTCTTTTCGAATAAACGTTTCGTTTATCGAGGAGCTCGATCTATAAATACCCCTTTTTCCTCCATTATTCACTTTCGCATCCATTACCCTTTAAGCTAGATCGATTGAAACCGAGCAGAAATTTGGGTCGGCTTCCAAAGTTCGAGAGACTTCAAACTTAGGAATTTTTTTCGAAATATTCTCCTTTTACCTATAAAATGTCTTCTTTTGAGGATAGTAGGAGTCGTAGTTATAGCGTAGAGGTTGAAATCGAAGATCCCCTCCGAACCTTCTTTTGTTTCTCACCAAAGACGACGATCTCCGCCTTTATAGTCCGAGCATCATTCGATATCTTCTCCAGATTCTTCTCGAGGTGAAACGTCTTTAGAGCGGACGCATACTATTTTTGATCCGACGCTCGGTGATCGCTTTTTAGAGAAGGAACGTGTATCGGCCGATGCCTGGCACAAGTAGGGATGTCGACGGGCGGGGCGGAACGGGAGCAATCCCCATCCCGTCCCGCGGTCGCGGGAATCCCGTCCCCGTCCCCTCATGAGACAAACGGGGAAAACTCCCCCATCCCGTCCCCATGATCCCGCCCATGGGATTCCCGCCCCGCGTTTTTATTATTATTCTTTTTTGCAAAAAAGCGATTTGTTTTTAAAAAAGATTTTTAATATTTAAAATATATAAATTATATAAAAACTAAAAAACACTTATTCTACAGAAAAAAAAAAAAAAAATTAAAGATTTTTTGATTTTATATATTTAATGTAGATATATTTATAATATATTATATATTTTAAAATATTATATTTATACTTAATATTCGGTTCCCCATGAACGAGGCGAGACTATGATCCCCGCCCCGCCCGTCCCCGCCAAACGGGAGAAAAAATCCCGTCCCCGTCTCCACGGGAAATTTTCGGGGATTCCCGCCTGCTCGGGCGGTTCCCGCGGGAACGGGAATCCCGCCCCACGCCATCTCTAGGCACAAGAGAGTTCCGACGAAGAATCTCCGAGTGGTCGATATTAGGCGATATCGGCAGAAGAAGAAAATATGGACCCATCGGCCTCGGAGCATGACAACGTGGAGCGGTAGACGAACCCTCCCGAGATTCGAGGCGGAGAGGCCTCTAGTGCCCATGGGCCATCGTAATGGCGACGGCCGGCAGGAGGAGGCCCTCGCCTTCGTGTCGAGCCTCGGTGGACGCCGAGTGATATAAACGATATCCCTAGCATGCGATGATCCGGGAGGTAGAAGAGTTCCGGCGGAGGTATCGTATTCCAAATGGCATTTTGGGTGCCGGATGGCACAGAGGTTCCTCGGACCCACTAGCGGGTTGCTTGGCCATATTTGTCGCCCCTCCAATATGGGTTGCGTTTTCCAGCATCGTCGGCTTTCCTCACGCAGGTGGTTTTGCAAGTGGGGTATGCATCCCACCAGTGCACCGTATTTCTTGGGGTAGGATCATCGGCCTCCTAGTGATGTTCCACCTAGAAAAATATCCTCGCCCAAATTCAAAGAGATGAACGAGCTCTTTATCCGGAAAGCGACTCCTTCATCTCGGTCACCGTCCGGGTGGTATTACGTCATGACACTGGGCAGGGTATCCTGACGGCCTAGTGGAAGGTCTCCCTTCATCTTTGAAGGAGTGGAAAGATAAGTGGCTCTGGGTGAGCGGCGAGTGGCAAGCTCGCGTGGAGGACGGAGCAAGGGAAACTGTTCTTCATCCTCCATCAAATTTTGTTTTGGTTACTGATAAGTATCTTTTATCCTTTCTCTGTTTTTGTTGTTTATTGTTTCCTTTTGTGATTGACTTTGCTTCTTTTTTCGTCTTTTTACCTTTACAGAGAACCGGGCATCAAAGGGGCCTCTGTCGGCCACCTTTATTCGAAGGCTCGAAAACATCCAGGCCCGGGCATCGGGACAAAGGATTGAGAGATTGGCCATCGAGGCCAATCGCCGCAAATGCCGCTTGAGGCTCGC
Source organism: Rehmannia glutinosa (assembly GCA_016081115.2). Classification (NCBI taxonomy): domain Eukaryota; kingdom Viridiplantae; phylum Streptophyta; class Magnoliopsida; order Lamiales; family Orobanchaceae; genus Rehmannia; species Rehmannia glutinosa. The sequence goes on along the minus strand of CM071928.1, from coordinate 56,955,250 downwards.
TTTGTCCGCCGACCCGAGCTTAGGGGCCGGCTCGGGACGAGGCGGCAGAGCGGGAGGGGAGGTTGGGAGAGCCTCGCAGAACCCTCCCGAATGAAGAAGTATGGCCCCACTCTCCGGGGAAGCAGCCGGCTCGATCGAGCGAGTCGCTGTCTTCTCGTCGAACTGTGGGCCTCCCAAGGCAGATCGTCTGTGCCGTTGGCAAATGCAGACTCGAGAGCCGCGAGTGCGGTTGCCGTTCGAGGTAAAAACATAGTATTTCTTACACTCTTTCTTTTGAAATGTTTTTCATTTTCTTTTGACCTTTAACGGTGGTTGCTTTTTGTAGGGCGTGGCTTGATTTGCTTGCACGCCTTCGCAGCGTGAGGAACACGGCCGTATGCAAAACTTGGGCGATCACCGACCAACCCGCAGATGCGGGCGGCTCGGAGAGCGATATCCGGCCGCAAACGTCCCATCATGGAGTGCGGGAGGCGGTGGAACCTCCCCTTCAAAGGAGAAGAGGAGGAATTGTGATGGAAGAGCCCGGCATCAAGGGGTTGGTGAGACGGCGCGGAGCATCTCGAACAGCCCCGGAAGGGGAGGTCCGCGAACTTTCTCGGATGACCTCGGCCGGAAGGTCACTTCATCCCTCCAAATCGGGTGAGAGATGAATATTGCGAGGGGATGATTGGACTACGCCCGATGGTTTGTGGAGTTTGTCCACCGCCACGCCGACGGAGGAGCATCGAGAGTTTTACCGGAGGCGGGTCGGGCCGCGATGAGTGTCCCAGCTCGTGCCGACAAAGGCATCGAGCAATTCGCTCGGTGATCGCTTCGAGGAACAAATTCAAGACGCCATGGAATGTCCGGAGCGGATCATTGGGCTCTATGGCATGCAATTGGGGAACTTCATGCGAATCGGAGAAAAAATACGCCGATCTGGAAAGGCGGCATGGCGACCTGCAGGAGGCCTATGCTACCCTTCAAGGGGTACAAGAATCGTTAAAGACCCAGGCGGATGAAGCTACAGCTCGGGCCAACTCTGAAAAAGAAACTGCTGCGAAGGCGAGGCGAGATCGAGCCGCAGGGTCAAGAGAGCTTAGGGCTAAGGTTGCCGAGCTGGAACGTGCTGCCGTTGCCCGGGCTGAGGAAGTGGAGAGGCGTCTAGCCGATGTGCGCAGAGAGGCCGAAGAGGCTACTCATCGGCAAATTGAGGAAGCTCGTACACAGGCCGTTGAAGCTTACAAGGACTCTGAGGAGTATGCATTTATGTTAACCTGCGGCCACGCGACCAGCCTCAAAGAAATTCTTGATTCGTTTAAGGCCGGGCGGACTGTTGCTCAGCTTGAAGAAGATTTGGCCCTTTTGGAGGCTGATCTCGATGCTCTCCGTCCGAACTTTGCCGAGGCCCCCAATGTTCAAGGCTCACCTCCTCCGGACGCCGAAGAAGTTGCCTCCAGTGGTGCTGTTGAAATTCCGCCTCCGTCTTAGTCTTGGCGCTGTTTGCCCCTTCTTCATTTATAAACTTTTTCATGATTTCGTAGGTAGATTACTTGGCTTCGTGCCTTAGAATGTAATGGGCTTCGGCCCCCCCTTGTGTAAATAATTTTGAAGTAGAAATGAACTTTTATTTCTCTCACCTGTGTATGTGTTTCAAGCTTTTTGTATATGCTTGGCTCTTTTTCTTTTTGTAAGATTGTTGCATGTCTTCTTTTTCCTTTTATACTCCCAAGTATGGGGCTCGGTTCCCAGTGCTCCTGAATAAGGGACTTTATCCGCTTTAATTGACTCTCGTACTCAGTGTATGAACCTGATCTTTATTTTGTATTTGGTACTTGGTACATAAACCAAGTCTTCATTTTGTGCTCGGTGTGTACATCGAGTCTTTGTTTTGTGCTTGGTGCGTAACCAAGTCTTTGTTTTGTGCTTGGTGCGTGACCAAGTCTTTATTTTATGCTTGGTGCGTAACCAAGTCTTTATTTTGTGCCTCGGTGCGTAACCAAGTCTTTGTTTTGTGCTCAGTGCGTAACCAAGTCTTTATTTTGTGCTCGACGTAACCAAGTCTTTGTTTTGTGCTTGCGCGTAACAAAGTCTTTGTTTTGTGCTTGGTGCGTAACTGTCTTTATTTTGTGCTTGATGCGTAACCAAGTCTTTATTTTGTGCTCGGTGCGTAACCAAGTCTTTGTTTTGTGCTCGGTGCGTAACTGAAGTCTTTTCAAATAAGCGCAAAGGACGTGCACCGAGACGACTTGTCCGCATTCGCTTCTTTTGGTGGCGATTTTTTACTTGTCTCGGCAAAACCGAGGTGGGTAAAATTTCGTCCCCCTTTAGAGAGCTCACAGAATATCGGATGAAAGGATAATTCCCTAGAATCCTATCTCGGTTCGTAAACCGAGATCTTTATTGATAGTACTGCTTTCGGTATGCTACATTCCATGGATGCATAAATTTTTCTCCACTCAAATATTCTAGCCGGTACGCCCACCGATAAGACGTTCTTCGACCCGAAATGGGCTCTCCCGAGGTTGGCTTCAATGGATCGGGTTCGACACCCGTTATCTTTTTCAACACAAGATCACCGACACAAATCTCCTTTCCTTTACTTTTGAATTATAGTACCTCTCACTCCTTTGTTTATACACGGCGTTTTTCATCCAAGCACTACACCTTTCTTCTTCGAGCGATCTAGCTCGGCTCGAGCGCACCTCATTGCCGCCCGGAAAAATTTGCACTCAAAGGTAGGGCTCCAATCTCAACAGAATCACCGCCTCGGTTCCATAAGCCAAAGAAAAGGTGTTTCTCCGGTGGTTGCTCGATCGTCATTCTCAGATGACCACAAAGACTTCTCGTAGTTCCTCCGGCCAATTACCTTTAGACTCCTCCAATCTTGCCTTCAAGGTATACTTGAGTATTTTATTAACGGCCTCAACTTGTCCATTGGATCGGGATGGTATGGAGTCGAGAAGTGGTTTTTAATGTGGAAACCTCCACAAAATTTCGAAACCTCCTAGGTTATCGAATTGTTTCCCATTATCTCGTAAATAATCGAATGTGGTATCCCGAATCTACGATAATGGACTTCCATACAAAACTCACAATCTTCTCTTCATCTATTTTCGCTGCAGGCTCCGCCTCGGCCCATTTTGTGAAATAATCCACCGCCACAATGGCATATTTGACGCCCCTTTACCAAATGGTGGGGAGTGGTCCGATAAGGTCCATTCCCCATTTGGCAAACGGCCATGGGCTAAATACGGAGGTAAGTTGCTCGGGATGATATCGACTGCGCGCGAATCTTTGGCACCTCTCGCATCTTTTGACGAGATCGGTTGCATCTTTTCTTAGGGACGGCCGAAGTAGTATCCTTGTCGTATTAATTTATAGGCTAATGTTTGGCCCCAGCGTGGTTTCCACATATTCCCTCGTGAACCTCTCGAAGTGCATAATGCATCTGTCTCGGAAAGGCACCGTAGAGTGGGACGGAGTATCCTTATTTGTATAGGATGCCATCTACTAGTGTAAACCGAGCCGCTTGAGTTCGTAATGTTCGGCTTTAGCTTTATTTTCGTTGAACTCCTTTTTCTAAATATTGAATGATTGGGGTCATCCAGTGCCGCTCGGCGGTTTCGATTGTATATATCTTCTTTGCGCCAAATGACGGGCAGATTTGTGTGACAATGACATCCGCGATGGCATCCGTCCCTGGGCCGAACCAAGCCGAGCTAAGGCATCTGCCTGCATGTTCTCGGCTCGGGGTACATGTAAGACTTTTGTCTTAAAGTGTAACAATCTCTTCTTGACCAAGTCCAAATATTGTGCAATTTTTTGCTCTTTCGCTTCGTACTCACCGTTGATTTGATGAACGACCAGCTGAGAATCACTGTGTACCAACAGTTGTTTTAGGCCCATAGAAGCCGCCATATCTAAGCCCGCCGTAAGTGCCTCGTATTCGGCCGTTGTTCGTTGTGGGAACTGACCGCACGGCCGAAAGCAAGAGAGCATTTTTATTTGGATCGATTATCACGATTCCGCCCCTGCTCGCCTACGGTGGAGGAGCCGCAACGAACAATTTCCATTCTTGGTCTTCTATAACTTCCAATCGTATGGAAGGTGTAAATTCAGCACAAAGTCGGCTAAAGCCTCGTCCTTTTATTGTCAGTATGTGGTTCGTATAGAATATTAAACCTGACGAGTTCGACGGACCACTTGATCATCCGACCAGTAAGTATCGGGTCGGTGTAGTACTTGCTTGATGGGTAGTTCGTCAAGACTATAATCTTGTGCTCTAGAAAATATGGACGGAGTTTCCGCGCCGCAGTTGATTAATGAATAAGCCAACTTTTCCATTGGTGGATAAGCGGGCTCGGCGTCATGTAACGCTTGGCTGTGTAATAGACCGGATGTTGAATAGAACCATCTAGCCGATTAATACTGAAACCGATGGCGTATTCGGATATCGCCAGTACAAATACAAGTCCTCCTCGGGTAGGTTTTTGCAATATAGGAATTGAAGAAAGGTGTTGTTTGAGGGATTCAAAGCGAAACTGTGCTTGCTCGGTCCACTCAAAATTTTTGCTCTTTTTATAATTTCAAAGAAAGGTTTGCACTTGTCTGTTGATCGCGAGACAAATCGGTTAAGGGGCCAATCGGCTTTGTTAGGCTTTGTACCTTTTTCACGAGAATTTGGGGGTTCTAGATTGATTATGGCTTATTTTGTCCGGTTAGCTTCGATTCCTCTTTGGTGACCATATACCCCAAAACTTTACCCGAGCCGACCCCAAATGTACACTTTCTCGGGTTTAACATCATCTTGTACTCTCTCAAAACGGCAAATATTTTATTAAGATCATTTAGATGATCGGATATATACAAAAATTTCACCAACATGTCATCTACATAGACTTCCATAGTACGACCTATCATTTTCTCAAACATCTTATTTACTAACCTTTGGTAGGTCGCACCAAATGCTTCTTCAACCCGAAGGCATCATTTTGTAACAAGAATTCCACGAGCATAGAAGAATGATGTATTTTCTTCGTCATCCGGGTGCATTCGTATTTGGTTGTATCCCGAGTATGCATCCATGAAGCTCATCGGCTCATGTCCCGCGTGGCATCTACCATATAGTCAATGTTTGGTAATGGATAACTGTCCTTAGGGCATGCCTTATTCAAGTCAGTGAAATCCACGCACTGCGCGCCATCGCCATTGCTTTTCTTTACCAAAACAGATTGGCAACCCATCGGGATAAAGAGCTTCCCGATAAATTGATTATCTATCAACTTGTTAACCTCGGCCTCGAGTCTTTGCTTGTCCGTCAGGGGCCTAGTTTGCGCCTTTTCTCGATAATCAAGGCGGACGTTAGATCAATATTAAGGCGGTGGCATGCATGCTTAGGGTCAATTCCGGGCATGTCCGCATGAGTCCATGCGAAGACGCCAAGATTATTTCCCAAAACTCAATCAACTCGGTTCGATATGGTTCTCGGGAGATCATGACCAATACGTAATTGGCGCCCGCTTGGCCTTCCGACATTGATTGTATCAACCTATTCTAATCGGTTCCGCCCGTTTTCTTTTCTTGCTCATCCTCTTTGATCCGTAGGGGCAATTCATCTTGAGCGGCCGACTCGTTCTTGTCACCGGCCGCTTCTTCCATCATCGGTTCCTTCCCAGGTCGACGACACGGATTATCCTCCTGAACAATCACCATTTTCCGCTCGGGCTCCTCTTTTGGTTGGGGATCGCCTTGCATGGTCCCACTAGTGTCTCCTCGTTCCATCACGTTAATCTCCACCTGTGGAGTTTGAGAGAGTATTCTCGTGACTCCCTTGATTCCCCTTATGTATGGCCTCGCCATTAGATGTTGGGAATTTTATACAAAAATGATATATTGAAACGGCCGCTTTTATGTGATAAAGCAATGGCCTCCCAATGATAGCATTATACTCCGAATCGGCGTTGATTATTTTAAATGTTGTCATGACAATCCGTTTATGCAACCCTTGTCCCATTTGGATGAGCAAGTCAACTTCCCGAGCGACTATTCTTCCTCCTCCAAACCCTGAATCGCTATCGTTGCATGGACGGATATAGCTATCGTCCCACGCTCAATCTTCGAAAGGCTCGGGCGTAAATGACCGATGAGTAGCTTCCGTGAGTCGATCAAAATTCTATGGACCGAATACCCAAAATCGGTGCAAGAATGACCAGGGGGTTAGAATGAGGGTGGACCACCTGGTCGGATCCGCATCCGAGAACACAAAATGGTCGGTGGGTTGGCCTTCCTTGATTTCCGCCACCGAACTTGCCTTTCGGCATTGGCGGCCTGTCTAACATCGCCTTTCTTTTTTCGTTGGAGCGGCTATCTTCGGCTGCGTTAGTGTTGATTTGATTTACACTCGACATCATGAGGATCTCCTACCCTGGTTCTCGGTCGGTGGTGGCGGGAGAGCCGGATTGGTTACGCGCTCCGGGTTGACACCTTGAGTCGATGCTTTAGTTCATGAACGTATCTTTTGAGACCACCTTGCCGAACAATACACATAATTTCTCTGATTAGATCTCGGCACTCATCGGTATCGTGACCTATTGATTTATGATAGGCACAATATCGACGTGAATCTAATTTTGTCGGCTCGACCTTCAAAGGCCGAGCCGAGGTAACAAATTCGACCATCTCGTACTTCATTCCATATGGGCGAGGGAGTGGGGTCAAAGTACTCCTCAATGCGGCAACTTCGGCTCGCGCTTCCTGGCGAGCCCGAATCCGTGGTCGGGTTTTCCGAGAATGGTCTAATTCCCGATCCCACCAACCGTTGATTTCTTCCGTCCGTCCTTTCTCACGCCCGGCCTGCTCGGGCGATTACTTGCCATGGCTTCTTTTCACAAAATATGGCGTTCCGCGGACCAAATTCTTGGTACGAGGTCGCCCGATTCATGGATGGAGTAGTTAAACCAAGTTTCGGGGCAAGGCCAGCCATGGTCATGGATTAAAATGGCATCATCCGACACCGGTTCCATCTCTCGAACTTGCTTATTGAACCGAGAGATATAGCTTTTCAGGCTCATCTTTCCCTTGTTTGATGTTCACGAGGAATCCTTAGGTGCAACTCGGACTTTGGACGTTAAGAAATGCGTCGTAAAGGCGGAGGCCATATCTCCCCATGCCCGAATGGACCCCGTGGTAGGGTCCTAAACCAACGGTGGGCTCGGTCGCCCAAAGTCGGCGGAAAGGCCCCGCAGAGGATGGCATCACTAAGATCAGTATAGTTCCATCCATGCTAAGTACTTGTGGACGTGAGTAGTCGGTCGGTTTCCCCATTGTAGAGCCCGACACGGGGATTTTCAATTTTGGCGAGAACGGGTCGCCAGATTCCAGGAGAAAATGGCGACATAACAACCGGTTGATTCATTGCTTGGGGCGGCATCCGAGACTGCTCGCTTTCTTCTAGACCGCCTTCCAATTCATTCAAACGACGGCGGCGGCGGTGTATTTTTACATCCTGTTCGCCATAAAGCTGGGCCTGATCCGATTGACCCTAAGCGGCTCCCGCTCATTCGAAACCTGAGCTGAACTTATCGATCGAGCCGGTGAAAAAAGGATCAACTCCTTGTCGCTCGTGGTGTTAAGTTGGTATTTTCACCAACTTATTTGATATTTTAGAGTAGAATTTGGTTTTATTTTGGGTGTTTTTAGAGTCGTTAGAGTCTTATTTATTTCAATTAGAGTCGATGTAGAGTCAATCTGATTTGGTAGCCGAGAGATGAAGAAAACGGTGAAAAAGGGCTTGAAGAAAGAAGAAATCGCGTATAAAGAAGGAAAAAATCGCATTTTTGGCCAAGACGGGCAGGGCCGCAGCGCTTTCGCCCTCAGCCAGCAGCGCCCGCGACGAAAAATGCTGGCTAGATGGAAAACGTGTGGGCGCTGAAGGCGCCAATGCCTCAGCTGCAGCCGCCCGGCGGATTGTGTGTGCGTATGTTGATTGATAAGCGCGCAGCGCCATGCCTTGGCCCGCAGCGCCCGTCGATATTTGGCGATAAGCGTTAGCGAGCGCAAGCCAGCGCCGTGCGATATTTGCGATAAGCGTTGGCGGAGCGCGCAGCGCCCGTGCGATAAGCGATGAGATTGCTTCAAGCGCCGCAGCAAGACCCGGGGCGGAAAATCCTATGTTCACCTACCCCCTTCTTGACTTTTGTGTACTATAAATACAATCCTTGGGGCTTGAAATTAGGGCATCTTGGAACCCTTGGGAAGGCAATAAAAACAGCTACAAGACAAGGAAGAAGAATTTGAGCATTTTGAGAAGAATTTGGAGAAGAAGATTGGAGGCTTCTATCATCTAGAAATAGAGAAGATCCTCAACTCTTGTTCTTATTTTGTTTCTTTCTTCATATCTTGTAAGATGTATTGTTGTATTTTCATGGATTCATTTTCTTTAATTATGAGCTAAACTCTATAATTCTAGAGGATTGATGTAATCTATGTTTGAACTTATGTTTTGAGATTGTGGTTTGTCAATCTAGATCTATCAATTTATTTGTGCTATTTGGATCTATTGCTTCTAAATTACTTGATCTATAATTTAGATTGTTTGGTGTATTTGATTTGACACTTGAGAGAGATAATTGAATACATGACCTTGGAATAGCATAACCTAGGATTTCATAGAATTGAGAGATTTATGAATCCTTTGAAGTCATTTATCAAGATTCATAGCTTTTATTGAGATTTTAATTGGTGATTTTTATAGAGATATTGATTTCCCAATTGAATCTAAAATCATTTAAAGACTTGAGAGAGGGAATGATTATTGTAGAAATCTTGACTTATAAATTGATAATTGATGATTGATAAACCATATTGACAACATAAGGGATAACTAGATTCATCATACCTCTAGAATTCATTTAATCATTTGGATAAACTCATTGATATTTTCATAGTCTTAATTTATTTTTAGTATTTTTAGTATAATCAACTCCATCAACTATTGAATTTCTAAATAAAGTTAGACTACTATATTATAGTACTTAGCAATAATTCGATAATTATTCCCATGGATTCGACAACCTTACTTCTCTATATTAAAACTTGACACCGTAGACTTGCGGTTAGAAAAATCTCTAACAAGTTTTTGGCGCCGTTTCTTGGGGAATAATTCATCTTATTTGCGCTAATATTATTACTTAGTAGTTTTACTTTAATTTAGATTGGTTTCTTTTGTTACAATAGGGTCATTGTCATTTTTGTGTTTTCTTGTTGATGCGAAAAATAAAAGTGCTAATTTAATCTTATTTGATCCAGAAATTGAAAGAACGCTTCGAAAGATTAGAGCCGCACGAAGAATCGAATTCACAAAAATGGCAGGAATCGGTGATGATGAAGACCGCATACCTATTGTTGCACCACCGGAAAGGGCCATTCGGGACTATTTTCGACCAACCACAAATCAAAACTATTCGGGCATTGTTCGCCAACCTATCAATGCGAACAATTTTGAATTGAAGCCGGCCTTAATAAACATGGTGCAACAAAATCAGTTTGGGAAGTACCGTAGATGACCCGAACGCTCATTTGGCTATTTTTCTTGAGATATGTGACACTATCAAAATGAATGGGGTTCCCGATGAAGCTATTCGGTTGAGGTTATTTCCGTTTTCACTTCGTGATAAAGCTAGACAGTGGCTTCAAACCTTTCCACCTGGAAGTATCACTAGTTGGAATGATCTCACTGAAAAATTCATGGCAAAATTCTTTCCACCTAGTAAGACACTTCAATTGAAAAGTGAGATTGCTCAATTTCATCAACTCGACTTTGAGCCACTCTCTACGAAGCTTGGGAGCGATTCAAAGAATTATTGAGGAGGTGTCCACAACACGGGCACGCAGATTGGCAAAAGGTTCAATATTTCTACAATGGTATGAATGGGCATTCAAGAACTATTATAGATCTTTGCAGCGGGAGGTACATTGATGGCTAAAACTCCAAGTGAAGCCATGCTTTTACTCGAAGAAATGGCTGCCAATAGTTATCAATGGCCGCCTGAAAGATCTACACCAAGAAAAGTTGTCGGTGTTCTTGAACTTGATACTATGTCCGCATTGGCCTCTCAAATTTCCGCCTTGTCAAAACAAATTGCTACACTAAGTCCAGTGGGGAAACAACAATCGGAGAGGCGTCATGGAGATAAGTCAAGAAATTGTGAATCCCGATACGGAACAAGCGAATTATGTGAATAATCGGGTTTCAACAATAGAGGGAATCAATTGCCAACACATTATCATCCGGGACTTCGCAATCATGAAAACTTCTCGTATAGCAATATGAGAAATGTGTTGCAACCACCTCCGGGATATCGAGAATCAAGCAAGTACGAGTGCACACGTGGGAGAACAAAAGCCATCTTTGGAGGAATTACTTAGTTCATTCCTTGTAGAATCAAGAGCAAGGATGAACAAGGCCGATTCTAACATAGAAAATCTGGGTTCAAGGGTTACAACAATTGAAAGTCATCTCAAATCTTTGGGGACACATGTGGGTCAATTGGCCACGGCTTATTAATTCACAAATGAAAGTTGATCGTTTCCAAGTAACACCGAGGTGAACCCACGAGAACATTGCAAGGCCATTAAGTTGAGAAGTGGGACGGAGTATGATGAACCAAAGATGCGTGCTCATGCCACCAAAGAACCAGGAAGCAAGCTCAAACACTCCAAAATGAAGAAGGCATTGATAAGCAATCGAAAAGGCAAAAATTGAGGTAAAACCAATTTCCAATTCTAATAATGTGTTACCAAATGCTCTTCCTTTTCCACGAGATTTCGAGAAGAAAAAAGTTGACGCTCAATTTTCCAAATTTTTGGAAATATTCAAGAAAATTCACATCAACATCCCTTTTGCCGATGCACTCGAGCAAATGCCAAACTATGCAAAATTCATGAAGGATGTGATGTCGAAAGAGAAGGTTAGAAGCATATGAGACGGTCAATCTCACGGAAGAATGTAGCGCCATTTTGCAAAGAAAGCTACCACAAAAATTAAGAGATCCGGGAGTTTCACTATCCCTCGCACTATTGGTGATTCTTATTTTAACAAAGCTCTTTGTGATTTAGGTGCTAGATTAATCTTATGCCGTTGTCATTTTCGTGAAACTTGGCCTTGGAGAAATAACGCCATTCACCATCACATTGCAATTAGCCGATAGATCACTCACCTACCCAAGAGGAGTGATTGAAGATGTGTTGATCAAAGTGGATAAATTCATATTTCCGGCGGACTTTGTGGTGTTGGATATGGAGGAAGATTATGAAATGCCATTGATTCTTGGGAGACCTTTTCTAGCAACGGACGAGCTTTAATTGACGTGCAACGAGGAGAGTTAACATTACGGGTAAATGATGATGAGTTACTATTTAACATTTATAAAGCAATGAAATTTCAAGAGAACCTCACACATGTCATTTTATTGATAAAATCGAACAATGTGATCAAACGGAAGTTATAAAACAAGATTTAAAAGATCCGTTGGAACATTGTTTGATTAATTCAATAATGAAATGTGATGAGGAAGATAGTGATGATATTGATTTGCTTGAGTTTATTCTTTCCCTTGAGGCTAAAGAAATTGTAAAAGAAAAACAAAAGGAAGCATTAGAAAATGCCAAGATTGAAAATATTCAAAAAGGTACTTTAGAACTAAAGGAACTTCCTTAACATCTTCAATATGCATTTTTGGGAAAAGATAAAACTTACCCTGATTGTTTCTCGCTTCATTATCTTCATCCGAATTGGATAAGTTGTTGCGTGTGCTTCGTGAACATAAGTCGGCCTTAGGTTGGTATATTTCGATTTGAAAGGTATAAGTCCTTCCATTGTAATGCACAAAATTTTAATGGAAGAATCTTATAAACCATCTATTGAACACCAAAGATGACTTAATCCCGCAATGAAAGAAGTCGTGAGAAATGAGGTTTTTAAAGTGGCTAAAGGCGGTATAATTTATGCCATTTCGGATAGTTCATGGGTGAGTCCTAAGATGGTTGTCCTAAAGGAGAGGTATGATGATTTGTGAAAAATGATAACAATGAATTAATTTCTACACGAAATCACACAGATGGCGAGTATGTATTGACTATAGAAAATTGAATAAAGCTACTCGTAAGGATCATTTTCCCCTCCCCTTTATTGATCAAATGTTGGACAGTTGGCGGAGTTCACGAATATTATTGTTTTCTTGATGGCTATTCAGATACAATCAAATCGCCATTGCCCCGAAGATCAAGAAAAGACTACTTTTACATGTCCATATGGTACTTTTGCATTTCGCAGATGCCATTTGGATTATGTAATGCACCGCTACTTTTCGTGAGGTGTATGATGGCGATTTTTCATGGTATGGTTGAAGAAATCATGGAAATTTTTATGGACGATTTTTCTGTTTTTGGTACTTCTTTTGACCATTGTTTGCATAACTTATCTATGGTTTTGCAACGTTGTGAGGAAACTAATCTTGTACTTAATTGGGAAAAATGTCACTTTATGGTCAAAGAAGGGATTGTACTTGGACATCGTATTTCTTGTACAGTTTGGAAGTTGACGGGGCGAAGGTTGTGGCTATTGAAAAGCTACCCCCACCTTCAAATGTGAAAGGCATAAGAAGCTTTTTAGGGCATGCGAGGATTTTATAGGAGATTCATAAAAGATTTTTCAAAAATTGTTAAACCACTTTGTAATCTCCTTGAAAAAGATGCTATCTTTTGCTTTGATGAGTTGTGTTTGCGGGCATTTGAACAGATAAAAAGGCACTCATTTTAGCTCCGATTATGATAGTGCGGATTGGACTCAACCATTTGAGCTCATGTGTGATGCAAGTGATTATGCGGTGGGTGTCGTTCTCGGTCAAAGGCGAGACAATTTTTAAAGCTATTTACTACGCAAGTAGGACCATGGACAACGCCAACAAAACTACACCACCACGAGAAAAATAGATGTTGGCGGTAGTTTTTGCATTTGATAAATTCCGAGCATACTTGGTGGGTACAAAGGTGATTGTTTACACGGATCATGCGGCAATCCGATATCTTTTCTCCAAAAGGATGCAAAATCTCGATTAATTCGATGGATTTTGCTCTTGCAAGAATTTGATATTGAGATTCGAGATAAAAAAGGAAGCGAGAATGGGGTTGCCGATCATCTATCCCGTCTTGAGAAACCTTACGAGGTGATTGAGAGTCCAATAAAAGAATCATTTCTGATGAACAAATTATGCGTCTTGAGATATCATTACCTTGGTACGCAGATTTTGTTAATTACCTCATGAGGAGTTTTGCCACGGGACTTGACTTCACACCAAAAGAAAAATTCTTACATGATGTCAAGTCTTATTTGTGGGATGATCCGTTATTGTTCAAGAGATGCACGGATTCTATCATTCGCCGTTGTGTTCCTAAGGAAGAAATTGGAGAGATTCTTCAACATTGTCATTCATCATCTTATGGGGACATTTCGCCAACCCGACCGCAAAGGTACTACAATCTGGTTTTTATTGGCCAACATTATTCAAGGATTGTTATGCCTTTGTGAAAACTTGTGATCGATGCCAAAGGGTTGGTAATATTTCACGGCGTCATGAGCTTACTTTGACAAACATAATGGAGGTGGAATTGTTTGATGTATGGGGTATTGACTTTATGGGACCATTTCCCGCGTCCTTTGAAATTTGTACATTTTGCTTGCGGTTGATTATGTCTCCAAGTGGGTTGAGGCGATTGCTACACCAACGAATGATGCTAAGGTAGTACTCAAATTCTTGCACAAGCATATTTTTACTCGGTTCGGTACTCCTCGAGCTATTGTAAGTGATGAAGGTACGCATTTTTGTAATAAATTATTTAACAACCTTCTTGCTAAATTTGGTGTGCGTCATAAGATTGCGCTTGGTTACCATCCTCAATCTAATGGTCAAGCTAAATTTCAATCGTGAAGTGAAACAAATTCTTGAAAAAACGGTGAGTTTTAATCGAAAGGATTGGGCACAAAAGCTCGATGATGCTTTGTGGGCTTATCGCACGGCTTATAAAACACCCATTGGTATGTCACCGTATCGATTGGTGTTTGGTAAAGCGTGTCATTTGCCGGTTGAACTTGAGCATCGAGCTTATTGGGCAATTAAGAAATTGAATTTTAACTTGAAAGAGGCTGAAAACCGATTACTTCAATTAAACGAAATAGAAGAAATTGGCCAAAATCATATGAAAATGCCAAAATGTATAAAGAAAAAAACGAAAAAATGGCATGATCAAATGATTTTGCGACGTGAATTCTTACCCGGCCAACAAGTGTTATTGTTCAACTCTCGATTGAAACTCTTTCCAGGTAAACTCAAATCACGATGGTCAGGACCGTTTGTGGTTGAACGTGTGTTTCCATATGGTGCCGTCGAGTTAAGAGGGAACGATGGGAATTCGTTCCAAGTATAAACGGACAAAGATTGAAACATTATTTTGGGAACGAAGCAAGGAAGGTTTTAAATCTTCCACTTGGTGATGAAATTTCTTGAGTCCGAATAGTTGAGTCCGGCTAACGACTATAAATTTAGCGCTTCTTGGGAGGCAACCCAAGTGATTTTCGTGTGATCGAATTTTGTGTGATTTTATTTTCTTTTAGTTTGGTGTGTATTTATTTGAATTTTGGTGTGATTTTTGTGTAAATTGATTTGTGTGTGATTTTGATTTTTTTTTTTTGATTAAATTGAAATTTTTAAAAAAATAATAATAATAATAATAATACTATAAATAAATACAAAGCCACAAGAGAATGGAGTGGGCGGGCGGCTAAAATTGACCACACAAGCGGCCTGCGGCGCTTGATCGTTCTTTGAAGCGATTAAAGGGTCGGTCAGCCTCATTTTTTTTTACAAACAAAAACACACACACACGCCTATCTTCATCCCTTCTACAAAAATCCCACCTTGTTTTCACTTATACACCATTCAAGTGGGCATTTGAGCAACTTAATCATCATCTTCATCTTCTTCATCAATTGGGTAAGTGAGCTACAATTGTACACCAATTTTCTTCAAATTTTCAAGCTTAGGTTAAAAATGTGGGAATTTTCAATATCATTATAATTTGAATTTCTTGATAAGTTCTTGATAAATTGTGATGATATATGATTATATTGTGCTTGAATTGATTGGTGTTGAAAAATGGGCATGAATTGAATTTCAAATTGGGTGTTCATCTCTTCTTTGCATATATGCCTACAAGGTGTTTGTTAAAATGCCTCAATGAAAAATATTACACCTAGGCATTTGATTCTTGTCATCATTGTGTACTAAATGTTATTTAATCATGAATTGATGACAAAGATGCATAATTCTTGAGTTGTTGCAAAATTCTTAACCCCTAACTTGTGTTGTGCGTCCTATGTGCTATGTTGCTTGTGTCATTTTTCAGGTAATTTTCAAATCAATTACAATGCCAAGAACAAAGAATGCAAGCAAGGGCAAAAAGGTGGCAAGTACCTCCGAGGAATATGATACTAGTCGTTTCGTAAGCTTAGAGGCACAAAATCTTTTTTATGAGAAATTAAGCACAAAGAGCATAACCGCGGAACGGGGGTTACAACCGGGGCCAAATGATGGTGAACTTGCACAAATGATACATCAGAAGCAATGGGAAAAACTTTGTGCACAACCTAGACCATTCGCACCGAATATAGTCAAAGAGTTTTATGCAAATGCAAAGACCAAAAATGGCTATAACTCAGAGGTTTTCGTACGTGGAGTAAACAAGGTATACACTCATTCAAGAGCGATAAGAGAATATTATGGACTCCCGGTGGATCACTCACCTTACGTTGAATTTATCTCGCAACCACCGAGTATGGAGGAGATTTGTAATACCTTATGCCGGCTCGGAATCGTGGGTACGTCATATAAAAGTTGTGGGAGGTGCTATCGCTTTTCCACACACCGAGTCTTAGTCGATATGGGCGAGCTTGGTACCACTTCATATGCAACAACTTGATACCAACCAAGCATGTTAGTGATGTAACTAAGAACGAGCTCATCTTCTAGACGCCATAGTTCTTGACATACAATTCGACCCAAATGAGAATTATTGCAAGGTCCCTTCATAACAAAATGCTACAACCCAAAACAGGGGACTAATCTTACCGAGTTTAATTTGTGGGTTATGTAAAGAGGACGGTGTTACATGGCATAGCTCCGAGCCATTGAAAATCCTAAAGGATCCATAGATTCGGCTACTATTGCTTCTTATGACGAGTGGGCGGCGGTGTACCTAATCCGAAGGTGCGGGATATATTCTTCATCCCGAATTTGCTCTACCAAACTATTGAGCCGATACTCATGCCCAACCACGAGAATATTGACGTCCCATCCGGTTTAGCGGCAAAGACGTTCGTTCTAGCGCTCACATAATGACTCTTCTTCGTGACGCACTAGTTCGCGAAATGCGAGAATTGAGAAGGGCTTTTGTAGCGAGCAACGCCCGCAGCGGCACGAGAAGAATATGAGAATGAGCACAACCGAGTACTTGCCCGGATATATAGCCGCACACACCCGCAATTCCGGTTCCCAATACCACCACCACCGGGCCCTATTGCTCATTTTCACCACACGACTCCGATGAGGAGTCCTAGCGCTCCGCTATCGTAAAGTTTTCTCACTCTCCATTGAGGACAATGTTCAATTTAAGTTTGGGGGTGTAATCAGATTTGTGTCTTTTGAGTCGTGTCGAGTCGTGTCAAAAAAAAAATCGAGTTGAGTCGAGTCGGGTAGTTTGTTGAACTATAAGAACTACATGACTAAGTAGATTTGTTGATTGCGAGTTAAACATCACGAAAGCATGCTTTTAAGTGGTGATCTATATTTTGCTTCATTGATTTCATATTCATGCATAATTCTGTTAACTTATTTGAAAATGATTAATGAAGTCAGTGTTGCTTGTATGATCCCACCGGATTCTAGAACTTGTTTGATCACTAATTGAGGCGAAATCCTAGGTGAAATAACATAAGGAAATGATTTAGGCCATCTTTGAATAAAAGCTAGAGCCAAAATGACTACCTTTGTACGATATAATTTCACTAGTGTCCCCTTTTGAGCCTATTAAACATGTTCTTTGGCAACCAATTGTTTTTACCTTGAGCTTACATGTGAAAATCCTAATTACCCATCACTCATACACACAAAATGATTGAAGGTTGAGGAGGATGTAATAAGTAAGGTAGATGTTCATTCGCATGAAGTTGCCGAGAAAAGAAATAATGAAACCCCATGTGTTAAAATATGCAAAAGACCAAGTTTGGGGGTCTCGAAAAAAAAAATGTTGAAAATAGAGGCTCGTAAAGGGAGAATAATTGAAAATTCAACAAAAGTGAAGGTAGCCATTTTGTTTGGCAATTGGTGATTTGAAAAGGTAATTGTGTGTTTGGGTGAATTGAGCCACTTAATCCTAAATTTTCCTACCCGACCCTAAGCCACATTACAAGCTTTGGAAGCCTATTGATCCATGTGTTATATTAGCCTACATTAGTGGAGATTAGTGGGAATAACAAGCCTTATGGAATCCTTAGTCATTATCTTTTGATACTTAGAAGTGGATCATCTTGATAACGTTTGATTGCGTAAATAAATTTGAATAATGTAAACGGAATTTTCATGAATATTCAACACTTTTGATCACAATGTTAAAATGCATGCTTGATTGATAGTGAAATGAGTTTTAGACAAATTTTATTGGTTTATGGAATTTTGTAGTTGCTTGTGTTGTTGTATTGTTTGTCTTTCATTTTGGAGTTATAATTGTTTGAGGACAAACAATAGCTTAAGTTTGGGGGTATTTGTTAAGTTGGTATTTTCACCAACTTATTTGATATTTTAGAGTAGAATTTGGTTTTATTTTGGGTGTTTTTAGAGTCGTTAGAGTCTTATTTATTTCAATTAGAGTCGATGTAGAGTCAATCTGATTTGTAGCCGAGAGATGAAGAAAACGGTGAAAAAGGGCTTGAAGAAAGAAGAAATCGCGTATAAAGAAGGAAAAATCGCATTTTGGCCAAGATCGGAGGCGGGGCTTGCAATGCCCTGCCCTGGCCTGCAGCGCCCGCGCATGAAAAATGCCGGCCGGACGGAAACGTGTGGCGCTGCAGCTGGCTAACGCCCAGCCTGCAGCCGCCCGGCGGATTGTGTGTGCGTATGTTGATGGCGCGCCAGAATGCTTATGCATGCGCGAGCCGCCAGCGCCGTCGCGATATTTGGCGATAAGCGTTAGCGGGCGCCGCGCGCCGTGCGATAAGCAGGATGAGATTCTTTGGCGCCGCAGTGCCCATGCGCTGGCGCGCCCAAAGACCCGGGGCGGAAAATTCTATGTTCACCTACCCTTCTTGGACTTTTGTGTACTATAAATACCATCCTTGGGGCTTGAAATTAGGGCATCTTGGAACCCTTGGGAAGGCAATAAAAACAGCTACAAGACAAGGAAGAAGAATTTGAGCATTTTGAGAAGAATTTGGAGAAGAAGATTGGAGGCTTCTATCATCTAGAAATAGAGAAGATCCTCAACTCTTGTTCTTATATTGTTGCTTTCTTCATATCTTGTAAGATGTATTGTTGTATTTTCATGGATTCATTTTCTTTAATTATGAGCTAAACTCTATAATTCTAGAGGATTGATGTAATCTATGTTTGAACTTATGTTTTGAGATTGTGGTTTGTCAATCTAGATCTATCAATTTATTTGTGCTATTTGGATCTATTGCTTCTAAATTACTTGATCTATAATTTAGATTGTTTGGTGTATTTGATTTGACACTTGAGAGAGGTAATTGAATACATGACCTTGAATAGCATAACCTAGGATTTCATAGAATTGAGAGATTTATGAATCCTTTGAAGTCATTTATCAAGATTTATAGCTTTTATTGAGATTTTAATTGGTGATTTTTATAGAGATATTGATTTCCCAATTGAATCTAAAATCATTTAGCACTTGAGAGAGGGAATGATTATTGTAGAAATCTTGACTTATAAATTGATAACTGATGATTGATAAACCATATTGACAACATAAGGGATAACTAGATTCATCATACCTCTAGAATTCATTTAATCATTTGGATAAACTCATTGATATTTTCATAGTCTTAATTTATTTTTAGTATTTTTAGTATAATCAACTCCATCAACTATTGAATTTCTAAATAAAGTTAGACTACTATATTATAGTACTTAGCAATAATTCGATAATTATTCCCTGTGGATTCGACAACCTTACTTCTCTATATTAAAACTTGACACGTAGACTTGCGGTTAGAAAAATCTCTAACACCTGCGAACACCGAGTGGGCATGGCGATGTCGTGTTGGCTCCGGTAGTGACTCCGCTACACAACTTTGCTCTTCATCATCCTCACGCGGCCGCCGTCTATCACGACGGACACGCCTTGCTCATTACCTGAACTAGCCTCTTGGCTTCATTATGAGAAGCCACGGGACTGAGGATTAATATTAACGTTGATTGTGGGTTGAGTAGGTTAGTATTTGCCGAGTGGAGGAGGTGCTTGAGAGTTAGTGGTGGCAAGTGTTTGTGATATGAGTTGGTTCATTTGTACAAAAGTTGGGTTAGCAATTAGGCGAGCGAAAGGAAAGAAAGTGGTGCTCCCCGCTACATGCTGGAGCATATTTTGACCATTAGTAGTCCGCGCTTTGGTTATTAAGGTCTTGCTCTTGAAACGAGCATTTCTTGACATTGACTCATTTTGTCTTACTACGAAAAGGATAGCGTTGATCTTTACCGATTTTCACTTAACTTGTTTTTGTCTAGAATTCATCGGACCAATACGGGCCCTCCTTCTAGCGCCAATTTGTTGACGTGCGTTTTGGTCAACGAACAAAATATATATGAAATTTAACACGTGGAAATATAAGTATGCATAATACGTGTTTATTTATGGCTAATTCTCGCCTTTTTGCGTAATGCCAAGCCGAATTATTGGGGTCGGTCTTTCTTACAATCTTGCTTTTCAGTCTCTTTTCCCTCCCTCTTTTTCCTCTTAAAATGAGGATTTTTATACCCCTCTCGAGTAAGTGGGTTTTCAACAATCATCTTTGCACTAATTAATTACTAATCGGTAAAATAATTAAAAAAGGACACATGTCCCTCTCTAATTGTGCATGACCCAACTCTTGCCATTTGGTGACTCCTCTCTATAACTTTACGACACGTGGCGGTTTAAATTCCAATAAAGGTCCAATAAAGCACTAAGTATGGGCGGTATGGGCAAATGGTTATTTTTATGAATATGTCGCGCATGCGTTTCCCATGGTTTTGGGCTCGGGGTCGAGGCTCGCGATCATCTGTGGTTGGGCTCGTGAGCGGGCGATCCTAATTCATGACGTGTCACCGCATACCGTTCTCGAGCGTCACCCGTAGGCCCCCCTAGGATGTGTGATGGATGATGACGTGGATTAATTTCTTCCACTCGGCTCGGGGCGTCATCATGATGAATTACAATGTGATTATGATGAGTCGCAAAATGAATTTAGAGATATGATATTCAAGTACAAACTTTTGAAAAAGGAGTATAATAAATTAGAAAAGGATAAATTATTTACTTCTTATGAATCTCTTGATCATGCTCATGCTATTACTCTTGCAAACGTTCACACTCTCAATTACGAAAAACAAATGCTCACAAAAGAAATTGAAAATCAAAAAGGATGTGCAACGTTTTAATTTATGTACGGATAAAGTTACAAAAATTCTTGGTGCACAAATAAGTGAGCATTCAAAACTAGGGCTTGGTTACAAACCTTTTCAAAATGTTTCTAAGAAAAATAACCAAGCTCCGACTTTCATACGTGCTAGTAGTCCTAACATTATTACTTGTTTTTATTGTGGTAAAAATGGACACTATGCAAATGATTGTAATTGAAAAATAGCTTTAGTCATATTTGGAGACCCAAAGTTCTCAAGACTAACCCCATGGACCCCAAAATTATAGGGTACCTAAAAATGACTTTTTTGTAGGTGCTAGGGGCTATAAATGATTCGGAAGAATTCTTGAAATGGAGAAATTGGTAACTCTTCTTTCTCTCTTAGTAATATTTTATTAGTTGAAGGGCTTAAGTTCAATTTGATAAGTGTTAGCCAACTTTGTGATTCTAATTATGATGTTATTTTTAATAAAGAAAAATGCCTTATTCTCAAAAATGATAAAATTATTTGTAAAGCAAGTAGAAAAGACAATCTTTACAAAATTTGCACAAATGATTTGGTTAGTCAAAATATTTCTTGTCTTGTCGCCAATAATGATTTAACAAGTTTATGGCATAGGCGACTTGGACATGTTGGATACAAAAATTTGCAAAAGATTTACAAAAACCAACATGTAAAAGGACTACCCAAATTGAATTTTGAAAATCTTGGCTTATGTGACACTTGTAAAAAGAACAAATTAGTTAAAAGTAGTTTTAAGCCCAAAAATAAAATTTCCACAACCAATCCTCTACAACTTCTTCATTTAGATTTGTATGGGGATATTGGTACGGCTAGTATTAGTGGAAAACATTACAATTTTGTCATAGTTGATGATTTTTCTAGATATACTAGCTATTTTTCTTGCAAATAAAAGCGATGTCATTAATGAGTTTGCTAAGTTGTGTAATCTTATTGGAAATGAAAAGGAAGATACTATTAAGTCTATACGAAGTGATCGAGGTGGTGAATTTGATGGTGAATTTAGAGTCTTATGTGAAACCAAAGGATATGCTCACAATTTCTCGGCTCCAAGAACACCACAACAAAATGGAGTATCCGAAAGGAAGAATCGAACTCTTCAAGAAATGAGTTGGTCCATGCTCAATGAATTCTCACTTCCAAAATATTTTGGACTGAAGCCATAAGATCTTGCATGCTATGTTATAAATTGTGTATACCTTCGTCCTAAGTTGAATAAAACACCGTATGAGCTTTGGAAAGGAAGAACTCCAAATATTAGCTACTTCAAGATATTTGGTTGTAAGTGTTTTATTTTGAATACCAAAGATCAATTGGACAAACTTGATCCTAAGGCCGATGAAGAAATATTTATGGGGTACTCAACCAAGAGCAAAGCATATCGGGTTTATAATAAGACTAACATGGTGGTTGAAGAATCTATTCATGTCAAATTCAATGAAGCCTCGGGTGTTGAAAGGATACCCAACGATGAAAGTGATGAAGAAGATGATATTGAACCAATTGTTCCAAATGATGCTCAAAGTGATCAACCTTTCACATCAAATGATCAACCTTCATCTTCAAATGTTCCACAAGAAGACAAATGTGATAATTTGGATCTTCCCGTTGCTTTAAAATTCAAAGGAGATCACCCAAAAGATCTCATAATTGGGGACCCTCTAGACAAGGTTATGACTAGAAGGAAGTTTGCCGATAAAGCTCTTATTTCTCGAAAAGAGCCAAAAAATGCAAAGAAAGCAATTGAAGATGAAGATTGGTTTCTTGAAATGCAAGATGAGTTGAACCAATTCGAAAAGAATGGTGTTTGGGAATTGGTACCTTGTCCTCCATCACAAACAATTATTGGCACAAAATGGGTATTCAAACAAACTCGATGACCAAGGCAACATCGTTCAAACAGGGCAAGGTTAGTAGCTCAATGGTATTGTCAAGAAGAAGGTATCGACTATGATGAAACATTTGCACCAGTAGCACGTTTAGAAGCAGATTCAATTTTACTTGCTTATTCTTGTTTTAAAAATTTCAAGCTTTACCAAATGGATGTTAAATCCGTATTTTAAAATAAATTTATTCAAGAAGAAGTCTATGTAAAACAACCTTCGGTTTTGAAAAATTTTCAAGGCTAAATGATATTTACAAACTTAAAAGGCCTTATATGGTTTAAAACAAGCACCCACGAGCATAGTATGATAGACTTAGCTCTTTTCTTTTACAAAATGGATTTTCAAGAGGTAAAGTTGATACTACACTCTTTGATTTTGAAAAAGGGCAAGATTGTTTATTAGTACAAATTTATGTTGATGACGTTATATTTGGTGTTACTAATGAATCTCTTTGTAAGAAATTTTCTAAGCTCATGCAAGGTGAATTTGAAATGAGCATGATGGGAGAGCTCAATTTCTTTCTTGGACTTCAAATAAAAGAATGCCAAGAAGTCATTTATATATCCTAATCCAAGTATACAAAAGAGATTCTCAAGAAGTTTGGAATTGAAGAAGGAAGGACCATTGCTACTCAATGGCAACCAACATCAAGCATGATAAGAATGAAAAAGTCAAGTTGGTTAATGAATTAAAATATTGAGGTATGATTGGTAGTTTACTTTACTTAACGCAAGTAGACCCGATATTCTTCATTTAGTATGCTATGTGCTCGTTTTCAAAGCAATCCTAAAGAATCTCATATAAGTATCGTTAAAAGAATTTTTCGATATTTGAAAGCACTATTTCATATGGCTTATTTTATTTTATCCAAAGAATGAAAATTTTTCTCTTAAAAAATATAGTGATTCGGACTATGCAGAAATATTGATGATCGCAAAAGTACTTCCGGATCATGTCAATTTTTAGCGATTGCCTAGTATCTTGGTTTTCAAAGAAGTAAAATTGTGTATCTTATCAACTAGCCGGGTAAGCGAATATATTTCTATGACCTTTTGTTGTACTCAACTTCTTTGGATGAAATAAACATTAGCTGACTACAAAAATGTTCTTTTGAAAATGTTCCTATTTTTTGTGAAAATATCGTCCGCTATAAACATTGCTCAAAATTAGGTTCATCATAACAAGAACAAAACATATCGGACACTATTTTCTAAGGGATTGTGTTTCCAAATAAAAATTGAGATGCGGTTTGTTCCGTCTCAAGATCAACTTGAGGATATTTTCACAAAAACTTTAGTCGCCTAGTCTTTTATGTCAATCCGGGCTCGTTTAGGCATAATGCATATCGAATAAGGTCTATGATGGCATTTTGTGCGTTTTTTAAAACTTAGGGGTGAAAATCGCATTTGTAACTAAAAATTCGGACAGAAGGCTGAACAAAAGCACATGTACTTAGTTGACCAGGGTGGTCGGCGGTCGGTGGACAGCCTTGACCGGTCAAACCCTTGATCAACCGGTCGCCCGTGCCTATTTCGAGTTTAAGTCGATTCTGTCTCATTTTTATCATTTCGTCCTTTTACGTCTATTTCGTACCCTTCGCCCATATCACACACAATTCACTCAAAATAATTTTTCTTGCAAATTCTACATTATTGGACTTATATTATATGTAAATCTTCCATTTTATTCATCTTCTCCAATCAATTGGTAAGTTTAATTCCCTCTTTAATCTCAATTGGGTTGAACTCTTGAGAATGTGCTTCTACTTGATAAATTGATGAAATTGTTGTATCATTGTTTTGGGAATAATGAATGTTGATGAATTTTGATTGTAGAATTTTAATTGGTGTTGATTGTTTTGGGCATGATTACATTTACAAATGTTATATACAACTTTGATTTTATTCTCACGCACGCCAAGTGCTCGATAAAATGTCCGGTGAAAATTTCATCCTTTACATGAATCTCTTGATTTCAAATGTCTTATATGTTTATAGAGATCATGTTTTATCAATCAAATGAGCTTCTACAAATTTTCTTCTCAAAATTTCCTTTCTATTTTGAATTTTAAGCTTTATATTCACAAGCATGATAATTCGATTCAATGCGCACTTTGATATATATTTATAATGTTTTTATCGTGCTAATAGTCTTTTTGATGATTCCAAAGAGGAAAAATTGGAATAACCTCATAAGTTTATGTTTAGATCAAAGAAGCTAGAAAAGCTCGTAAAAAAGCTATAATTTGTGGATGTAAAAGCCAAAAGCTGAGAATGGAATTTAGTCAATGGATGTATAATGGACTTTTACATATGACTAATGATTTCTTTTTTACAGGAGCTTTTAAGCTCTTGATATTCAAGCAAAAATTGTAAAAGCTGAGCTTTTTGCTTTTTGCTTCTATTTCTACTCTTGATTGGCATGTTGATAGGGGGGAGCTTTTATAAAATATTTTGAAAAATCTTTGCTCCTATTTTTATGATTCTTATTCATGAAAAGCGTCACCTAAAATGGATAGTTGTTTTTTACCAAAACTTGTTTCGTTTTCAAAATCGACTTCCTAAAATTGTTTTGGTTTGTAATCATCAAAACGTGGGAGTTTGTTAGATAAATATTTTTATCGTAATTTTTATTATTTTATTTAACTGAGTTTTCACCAAAACAATGTCCCCAAATATTGTCCAAATACTCCTAATCTGTTTAAATTATTTTTACTAATTTTTTGGAGTATTTCTTGAAGTTTATTTTTGACAAAAATTGGACAACGCTCCTGTTTCGAGGCCAACCGGTCGCCCTAGAGGGCAACTTGTGCCTGAAGTTTGATTTCTGAAACAGAAAAGAGACGGAAGAAAAATCTTGCGGTCAAGAGGTCGACCGGGTGCCCGAAAGTTGTAAAATTGTACAAAACCTCCTGTCTCACATTTTAAATGAGATGGACCGGTCACCCCTGGTAGGCCGACCGTCGAGCATGAGGTTGACCGTCCAAGCCCCCTGGATCGGTCCACCAATGTTATTTCAAGTTAAAATTTCAATTTTCTCATTTGAGGTCAACCGGTCGACCTAAGGTTTTATCAGCAAACTATATGTTGCACAGCAGACAGCTTTTCATGATTTTAAGGGATTGATTTCTAACACCTATATTCTCCATTTGATTTGCAATTTTTTTTACAGATTTGAATCTCCAAGGAGGAGCCTATGGCTGGAAATCAAATCCAAGACCTCTCCTATAAATAGATGAAGGATTGAAGCAATAAGAGACAACAACACAAGCAATACAAACACAAGCAAACTTCTTGTTCTTCACTTTCATATTCTTGTTGTATTTAGCCTAAGTCTTTCACTTGCACATCTTGAGTACTAGGCTTAATTCTTGATTACACTTGTACTTCAAAGTTGTATACTTCATTTGAGTTGTAATCTTGAATTGTTTTCAATCATCCAAAACAAGACATCTTTGTTAGTGTTCTTATTGTAAGAGCACACTTGGGTGATTTAGGTGTTGAAGAGTGTAGTACTCTTCATTGGTGTTGTACTCTTCATTGGTGTTAAAAAGTGTAGTACCCTATGTGCAAAAAATATTATTTTGCATGCATCATAAAAGACAAAAAAAATAATTTTGTTTGCATTCTCATGCACAAAAAATAATTTTTGTAAACCCTAAATTGCACAAAATATTTTTTACATGCATTAATACTATAACAAAAAATAATAATGCACAAAAAAATAATTTGCAACGTCCCAAAGCCCAAAAAATAACTTTCATATCTATCATCATGCAAGAAGAAATCTATTGTCCTGCTTCTATACAAATACAAAATATGTTGGCATAATAACAAATAATCCTCTTAGCTTAGTAGTGGGCATGCATTAGGCACAATAAAAGTTCTAGGGTTCAAATATATGTTGCACCAATATCTTTTCATTTTTTTTATATCAAAGGGGATACACCAGTTAGGCACTACTCAGCGCCGGCCTGTGTGACATCCCAAAGCATTGTACCACATCATCATCGCCGCCCGTGTGGCATCTAATCTAATGCCATGTCACCGCCCGCATGGAAGCCATCACGCTACTTGGCGGCACAACCGAGTGTCATGTCAACGCCCATGTGTGTGATAAATGGTTTTATCATGATTTTGATGATTTTGTTTTTATACCAAAACAATGTTTTTAAAGGTTGTCCAAATACTCCTAAATGATTTAAAATGGTTTTAATATTTTCCGGAGTATTTCTACAAGTTTATTTTCAATATAAATTGGACAACACTTTTGATGATTTTGTGTTAATGTGTTTTTACACCAAAACAATGGTTCTAAAATATTGTCCTAATACTCCCGATCGGTCTAAAATAATTTTACTATTTTTCGGAGTATTTCTTGAAGTTTATTTTCGATATAAAATTGGACAACACTTTTGTTTTGAGGCCAATCGGTCGCCTCATGGGGCATCTCGTACTGAAAGTTGTGAAAAAAGTGAATAAGCTATTTGGTTTGAAAAAGGCTGGTTGACCGTCAACAGGTGGTGGTAGACCGGGTGGTCGGCCCAGGTCGACCGGGGCGTCGGCCGTGGTGACCTGCACAGGAGCATTTTCTCAAATGCGAACTTTACGGACTCGTTTTTTGGTTCTCGCTTTCGACCAGGCCGGACATAGGGTCGACGGCCGCATCTGTAAATGTGTTTTCTCATTTTCAAACGTCTTGTTTGTCGCGACGTCATCTTAAGTTTGACAAAAAAATTCTAACCGTTGTAAAACAGACAACTTTTCCTTAAATTATGGAATTGATTTCTAACAGCTATAATCTTGTTTTTAATTGCAATTTTTTTTGTAGAAATTAGATTCCAAGAGAGCCTATCAAGTATCAATCATCTCCTATAAATAGAGGAAGTTTTGAAGCACAACATAAGAGAGAACAACAAACACAACAAGATATTCTCAAGCAAACATTTGGTCTTCCATTGTCTTATTTCTTGTTGTAAATTGCCTAGTTATTCACTTTCACATCCTTGAGGTCTAGGCTATTCTTGATTACACTTGCACTCAATTGTATTATTCATTATCGAGTTGTAATCTTGAATTTTGGGTTATCATTCAACACAAGATATCCTTGTGAGTGTTCTTGTGGTAAGAGCACACTTGGGTGATCTAGGTGTTAGGTATGAGAAGATTGTGGTAATCTTCTTGTTGAGGTGTTGAAGAATTTGGTATTCTTCAAGGTTGAAGATTGTGGTAATCTTCACAAGGTGCCATGGATATTGTGGTAATCTTCAAGTGAGATTGTGGTAATCTCAAAGGTGGTGTTGAAGAAGAGTGTGGTGCTCTTCAAGGTGTTGTTGTAAGTTGGTGTTGTATTAATTTGTGGTAAATTAATAAAATCTTTTTTTCTTTTTGAAATCCATCCCGGATATCTTTGGGGTGGTAGAGGATTAGGCCCTAGGTGGGTTGAACCTCTTTAAATCGACGTGTGTTGTTTACATTCCGCACCTTTATTATTTTGTTTGAGCATTCGATTGTTAAAAGAGGGTGAAATCGAAAAGATGGAGATAATCTATTCACCCCCCCTCTAGATTATCGTAGCCGCTTGGACTTACAAGTGGTATCGAGCCAAACTCTTTGGCAAGCTCGTTTCACATCGCGAGTGAAGAGAAACGATCGTCGGCTACTGAACGAAGCTCAACTTTCCGGCACCTCCACCACCAAGCCACCTCGGTTTGATTCCAAAAATTTTATATTTTGGAAAGAAATAATGGAATGCTACTTACAAGGTTGCGGGTTCGACATTTGGAACACCGTCATTAATGGAGAATCCATTCCGATGAAAGATACACCACACACAAAGCTCAATGATGAAGAGAAGAAAATCATCTCCTTAAATGGTAAAGCTCTTAATATTTTACATTGTTCACTTACCACTTTGGAATTTGATCATGTTGTAGGTATTCGATCGGCACATGAAGTATGGCAAAAATTAGAAGCCATCTATGAAGTATATGCAAATGAAAGGAACAACTCAAAAGCATCTACTTCACAAATGAATACAACATCAAATCCAACAACATGGGATAAGCCTTCTACAACCTCCCATGATGAACAAGTTGAACAATGCCTCATGGGCATCGAAGAAGAAAACGAGGTAAGTTCTAAACCCTCTACTTCTTATGACAATGAATTGCAAAATGAATATAGTGATTTGCAAAATGATTATGATGAGCTACAAGATGAATTCCAAAACTTACTTGTTAAATACAAAAATTTGAAAAAGGAATTCATTGTTTTGAAAAATGATAAGGATAGTTTATTTACTTCCTATGAATCACTATCATGTGCTCACACCACCACTCTTGACAAGGTTAGAAACCTTGAGAAAGAAAATAGTACTCTTGTTGAGGATATAAATTGCTTGAAAAATGATTTATCTAAATCCAACTTGAGTACCGATAGAATGACCAATATTGTTGATTGTTGTGATAATTCGAAACTAGAACTTGATCATAAGCCTGGGGTGTCAATCACATGAAAAAGAATCAAGTCTCTAAGCACGTCGGTCATTATGCTCCTAGAATTATTACATGTTTTTATTGTGGTAAAATGGGTCATACGGTAAATACTTGTCGGGCTAGAAATAGCTCTAATTATTGTTGGAGACCTAAAAGTCTCAAGACTAATCCCAAAGGACCCAAACACATGAGGGTACCACAAAACAATGTCATATTAGGTACCGTGAAATAATGATCGAAGAAAATTTATACCGCCAAGAAGACAACAAATGACCGTTTCATTTGATCAAAGAAGGAGAAACTATTTTTCGACAAAGCCAATTTCAAGAAGAGGATATAATCAAAAATGGGAAGAACACAATCCTTGAAATGGCAAAGACATCATCAACAAGATGATTTTCAAAGAAGAAGAGACTATCAACAATGGGAAGGCAACAAACTTTGGAAATGGAGTAATCAAAGAAGTCATCATCAACAAAGTGACTTCTCAAGGGAAGATATCATCAACAATGGGAACGGCAGCACAACCCATGGAAATGGCGTAATTGGTAACCCGTATCTCCCCATTTAAAATATGCATTTTATTTTGTTATGCATGTTTTTTTTTTTTGTGTCTTTATTGCAACATGAGTTTTCAAGTATTGATTTTTTTTTTAAGGTCTTCAATATATATGTTTGTTTTTAAAATTCCTTTGAAAAAGGAGACCTTATATGATGTTTTTAAAACTCTTGTGCATTTTTGTAGACTAAAGTGTATTATCATCTCTTATGGATTTGTATGGCATGAGCTTACTTGTGATATCTCTTAGCCTACACTTTTATCATTATGATTTGTGCTAGATTTGTTTTAAGAATTGTGTAGGATTTACATATTTTCACAAATGGCCATTTTGTCAAGAAAGGCATAAATTATCGAGGCACGTTTACTTGTGTTACTCTTACTCTTATAGACTCGATATATGTATTGCCAAGTGCATATGTGCTTGTTTTTCATAGTATTTCATACAAGTGCCATTAAGAGGATTTTTAGATTTTTGAAAGGCACTATTCAATATTTGATTGCACATATTTGCTTTGTCAACGTTTGTTCAAATACTTTTTTAAATGAGGTCTCAATTATATGCTATCGGATGTTCAAATTTCAAAAGAGACCTTTTGTAGCTTTCTTAAGCTTATTTGAACTTGCATAATTTATTAGAATCTTGATGATGTTCTAAATGCATAGTATGTGTTTCTTGCTTCATGGTCTATATATATAATGTCTCTTACTACTATGCTCTTTTGCAAAGATATTTTTTTATTGATGATTGAGATATGTTTTTACACTTGGGCTATTTTTATTCTTGATTATATAAGCGATGCCGTTAATGAGTTTGTTAAGTTGTGTAGATGAGAAATGAAGTACTCCAAATATTGGTTACCTCAAAATATTTGGATGTATATGTTCTATTGTGAACACCTTAGACAAATTGGATGCCCTATGATGATAGTAATGAAATAGACGAAAAGGGTATTCCGAAACAAACTCGATGACCAAGGCAACATTGGTCAAACTAAGGCGAGGTTAGTAGCTCAAAGGTATTTTCAAGAAGAAGGTAATTGATTTTGATGTAACATTTGCACTCATAGCACATTTAGTAGCTATTTGCATTTTACTTGCCCATTCTTGTTTTAAGAAAATTTCAAGCTTTACAAAATGGATGTTTAATCCAATTTTCTCAATGGTTTTATTCTAGAATAAGTCTATGTAAAACAACTTCCTATGTTTAAAATTTTTCTAGGCCAAATGTTTTTTTTTAAAAAAAAGGCCTTGTACGGTTGATAGACTTAGCTATTTTTGCTAAATGATTTTACAAGAGGTAAAGTTGATACTACCCTCTTTGTTTTTGAAAAAGGGCAAGATTGTTTACTTGTGCATATTTATGAGAATATTTTTGGTACTACTAATGAATATTTGTGCAAGATATTTTTCCAAGTTGATGCAAGGTGAACTTGAGATGAACATGGTATCACATGATGGGGAGATCAAATTTTATCATTGGACTTCAAGTTAATCAATGCCAAGTAGATGGTTATATTTCAAAAGAACTCTTGAAGGAGTTAGGCATTGAAGAAGGAAGAATCATCTCAAACTCTATGGCTACCAAGTGAAGAAATTGACAAAGGTTGAGAAAGGCATGTCGGTTGACAAACAAATTCGAGGTATGTTTTCTTATATTATTCCTATAGACCCGATATTCCATATACCTTATGTCTATATGCTCGACTTCAAAAACTATCCCAACGAATCTCATTAAAGTGTCGTTAAAAGAAATTTTCAAATATTTGTAAGGCACTTCTTCTTATGACTTGTTTATCCAAAGCTTTAAAACGTTCTTATTTTTCGGGATAACAAGTCCTGGTGAAAATTATACAAAATATAGTTCGTCATAATCGAACTAAAACTTTCTAAGGGATTGCGTTTTTAACAAAAACTTGAGATGTTTTTAATTAAAGTCTCAAGGATAACTCGCGGACTTTTTTAACCGCCGAGTATTTTACCTCATTTCGAGCTTGATTATAACATAATGTATATTTAATGAGGTCTTTGTTTGCATTTTGCACGTTTTAAAACTTAGGGCGAAAAATCGGATTTTTGGATCAAACTTCGCAAAAAGCAAAAGAAGCGAGTGGAAGGGGCCGAGGTCGACCAGGTCGCCCTAGCCTCCGACTCGGCCTAGCGCCCTAGCCTCCAACCTCAGTCGCCTCTCTGTGTTTTTCGAGATATATTGCTTTCTATTTCCCGAGAATTTGGCATTTTGGCCTTTTTCTTCTCTATTTCGTCCCCTTTGTCATTTGCACACACATTTCACTTCAAATGTGTTTGCTTGCATGTATTACATAGTTTGGGGATTATCTAGCTCGACTATCATCATCATTGCTCATCTTTACCGATTGAATGGTAAGAATTTCACTCTCTTTAGCTCAATTGGGTTGAACTCTTTGTTGTGCATGTTGATTGGGGGAGCATTTGCTATATGTGTTTGAATATCTCTACTCCCATCATTGTGATTATATTGCGTGGAATGTTGTCGCTCACAACGGAAAGTTCCTTTTTACCTAAAAATGTTTTGTTTTCAAAATCGACCTCGTTACAATTGTTTTGGTTTGTAATCATCAAAAGGGGGAGATTGTGTGATAAATGGTTTTATCATGATTTTGATGATTTTGTTTTTATACCAAAACAATGTTTTTAAAGGTTGTCCAAATACTCCTAAATGATTTAAAATGGTTTTAATATTTTCCTGAGTATTTCTACAAGTTTATTTTCAATATAAATTGGGCGACACTTTTGATGATTTTGTGTTAATGTGTTTTTACACCAAAACAATGGTTCTAAAATATTGTCCTAATACTCCCGATCGGTCTAAAATAATTTTACTATTTTTTGGAGTATTTCTTGAAGTTTATTTTCGATATAAAATTGGACAACACTTTTGTTTTGAGGCCAATCGGTCGCCCTCTATAGGGCATCTCGCACTGAAAGTTGTGAAAAAAGCAGTGAATAAGCTATTTCTTTGAAAAAGGCTGGTTGACCGGTCAACGAGGTGGTGGTAGACCGGTGTGGTCGACCGATCGGCCAAGCGTCGGCCGGTGCGGTCGGCCGATCGGCCGACGTGGGTGACCGTGCACAGGAGCATTTTTAAAGCAGAACTTTCGGACTCGTTTTTTGGTTACGCTCGACCATTTGGACATAGGTCGATTCGGACCCCCCGGCCGACGGTGCCGCCTGTAAATGTGTTTTCTCATTTTCAAACGTCTATTTGTCTTGCGACGGTCACCCTTAAGTTTGACAACAAAATTCTAATCGTTGTCGCAGAAAGACTTTTCCTTAAATTGTGGAATTGATTTCTAACATGACTATAATCTTGTTTTTAATTGCAATTTTTTTGTAGAAATCAGATTCCAAGAGGAGCCTATCAAGTATCAATCATCTCCTATAAATAGAGGAAGTTTTGAAGCACAACATAAGAGAGAACAACACAACACAACAAGATATTCTCAAGCAAACATTTGGTCTTCCATTGTCTTATTTCTTGTTGTAAATTGCCTAGCTATTCACTTTCACATCCTTGAGGTCTAGGCTATTCTTGATTACACTTGCACTCAATTGTATTATTCATTATCGAGTTGTAATCTTGAATTTTTGGGTTATCATTCAACACAAGATATCCTTGTGAGTGTTCTTGTGGTAAGAGCACACTTGGGTGATCCAGGTGTTAGGTATGAGAAGATTGTGGTAATCTTCTTGTTGAGGTGTTGAAGAATTTGGTATTCTTCAAGGTTGAAGATTGTGGTAATCTTCACAAGGTGCCATTGGAGATTGTGGTAATCTTCAAGTGAGATTGTGGTAATCTCAAAGGTGGTGTTGAAGAAGAGTGTGGTGCTCTTCAAGGTGTTGTTGTAAGTTGGTGTTGTATTAATTTGTGGTAAATTAATAAAATCTTTTTTTCTTTTTGAAATCCATCCCTGGATATCTTTGGGGTGGTAGAGGATTGGGCCCTAGGTGGGTTGAACCTCTTTAAATCGGCGTGTGTTGTTTACTTTCCGCACCTTTATTATTTTGTTTGAGCATTCGATTGTTAAAAGAGGCGAAATCGAAAAGATGGAGATAATCTATTCACCCCCCTCTAGATTATCGTAGTCGCTTGGACTTACACCATGGCCCACCAAACCCTAGCGCCACATCATCGACATATTTTTTTAAAAATAATTAAAAAACGATCGTACATAACTCGCACCACCATGCGCACGAACAGGAAGAATCAATGTCACACATGTACTGCACGGATTTCTATGCAACTTTTGTTTTCTCTCAAAAAATTTGAATCCCCATAACTTATTCAATTCAAATTCGTTTTGCATTAATACCATGTAAAATTAATAGTTTCTTTGAGATCTACAATTTGACACCAATATTGCATATACAAAAAAGAAAACACAGATTCAAATTTTCAAATAAAAAAATCATATCACATGTATCATCATATTTAAGCACATCACATAAAGAGATTGAACCCTAAGAGCTCGATACCACTATTAGCAAATATGGGTTAAAACATAAATCATAAGTACTTATTTGCAGTGGGATTGTCGATCCACGTAGCCAGGATTGAGCCCGTCTACAAGCTTCCTTTTGATCCATGATTAAGCCATCTACGAACATCCTCTTGATTGAAACATGAACAATAGATTGGTTGAATCACGAACAAACCACGAACAATATCACAAACATTATTTTCGTAAGGCCTAATGATACATTAAATTAGGCCCCTCCTAAATTTTTTCCTAAGGCCTCAAAATACCTAGACACGACTCTGATCAAACTATCACAATTCTAATTATAATCTCCACTCAATTCATGTAAACCTCAAGAATTACTTTAGTATATGATGCTGTTTTTTTGGACATATCACTATAAGTTAGGTTTTCTGAATAAGTCCAAGTCTTCTCCTTTCCAAACGGGAAGTCTTCCAAGCCTTCTTCTTTGGGAGCTGGAAATCTTCTACTGGGTGTTAGATAAAATTATTTTGGATTTTGATAATTTTATCCTAATACTCGCATTTAATTCAAAACAATATTTCCGGGTGTTATAAAACTTGGATTTCATTTTTTAAAGTGTTTTTAATAATTACCAAACACCATCAAGGTAAAATGGTACCCGAAAGACTTAGTCGAATTTTTTCTCGGATCAAAAATTCTGAAGACTAGGTCGACTGGTCAACTTGGATGGTCAACCGGTATCTGAAGAGATAAATGTTAAACGTCCTTTAGCTCCCCCTTATAGGCACAGGTCAACCCACAGGATGACATGTATCGGGTCGCATTTTGAAATGACTCTTAATTCAAACTTTTCAATGTGTCGATCGGTCGACCCACCGGTCGTTTTGTTCAAAATCAGATGATTTTGAACTTGCAGCAGGCAACAAGATTTGCTTTTATCACTTTATTATTTTTGTACATTATTTGTGAATCTTGTGATCTTCTTTTTGCAGAAAATTCAAACATGAGGAGCCTATGTTGGAATTCAAATCATGAATCTCCTCTATAAATAGATGAAGAAGATTGAAGGATCAATACAACATATCAATCTACAAAGCACAACAAGAAATCAAAGAAAATTTTCTAAGCCTTCATTTTCATATTCTTGTTGTAGTAAGCTAGCACTTCACTTTCATATCTAGCTTGATAGGCTTTCTTTCTTGATTACACTTGCACATTTGAGTTGTAATATTTTCATTCAAAGTGTAATCTTGATTGTAATTGTAAAATCATCCGCAACAAGATATACTTGTTGACTGTTATTGTGGTAAGAACATACTTGGTTGATTCATAGGTGTTGAAGAGTTTGGTGCTCTTCATAGAGGTGAGAAGAGTGTGGTGCTCTTCTAAGTTGGTGTGTTGTAAGAAGAGTGTGGTGCTCTTGAGGTAAAAGTTGTATTTGTTTGGTATCAATAAAACTTTTTCCTCTTCAAAATCCATTCGGACATACCGGGTGGTAGAGCACGTAGACCCTAAGTGGGTTGAAGCTCTATAAATCATTGTGTGTTGATTTATTTTTCTACACTTCTATTCTTCATCTTCTTCATATTCGAAAAAGAGGGCACAAATTAGAATATCGAGAAAATCTATTCACCCACCTCCAGATTTTCGTAGCCACTTGGACTAAAACTGGGAACTTGCCTGCATGCATGCAAACGTTAGACGGGCCCTGGGTTGTTCTAGGGAGGCCTCTACGACGCTCAAGTCAACACGGTGATCAAGAGATAATGTAAGATAGTAACTGAATACTGATTAAGTGATATTATGAAAGATTAACTTACAAATGAAGAGGAGAGACCTTTTATATACCTGGGTGATGGGTCTTGCGGGCCATGTAGGAAAAAGTGGCATGTGGGCCAGTCCCAGACTTCTTTGGGTTGGGTTATTCCATCTGTAGCCCTTTGATTATTGGACAATTAATAATATTATCCCAATATATAAACTAAATTATATATTAAATATTAAATGATATTTTTCCCCTAACATAAGCCCCCTAACTCCGGTGTTGCGAGAGAATAGAGCAGCGCGGGAGCTAAAATGATACTGTGTTTGGCTTGTCTTGTTCTTTATCTTGTCTTGTCTTCAAATTCTTTGACCATTCTTACACAAGGAGACACTTGGGAGGAGAGCTTTGACCATGTTTTCTAATTATCATATTTCTCTCTCTACGCTTCTTTAATTTTGAATATTCTTGCTTGGTAGAACACTTGGTGAAATTTTTTTGAAAATTGAGGAGAGTGCCCATGGAGAGTTGGAGTGAGGAGTGGAGTGAATCAAATAATGAGGAGAGAGATGAGTGCCCGAGAGCTTGGAGAGATTGCTTCGAGGCGCCTCCCTTGAGCGGGCAAGGGCGCCTAGGGCGTGCCCAAGGGCGCACTCCTGAGGGGCGGCCCGAGCCCCTTGGTTCGTCCTTCCTTCAATATTTCTCCATCTTTTCCAGAGTTTTCTCACGTTTCGGGCTGAATTTTATATTCCGGCCTTTTTTCACTTTCACTCCGGGGCCGAGGTGTCACCAGCTGTTCAGTCTCTGGTTCTGTTATTCCGTTTCCACATTTGCCTGTGGGCTTTGATATTCCCTCTCTGGCTCTGCAGTTATGTTATGATGGTGAAGGGGAAATAGAGCTTCAGTCAGATTCATGCCCGAGTGATGCGGTTCCCGAGGTGTTGACAGTAAATTTGAATTAAAGGATATTTGGAATCAGATATTTCAATCAATTCCAATATTAGAAATCCACCAAACTATTGACAAATAAATCAAAATTAATGCTAAAATGATTTCAAATCCATTTATAACTAATTGATTCAACCAAATTAAAATTACAAACTTGAATTTCAAAACTATCAACTCATGCATTCCAAACTCAACTTAAGTGGATATAAATATTTTGAGTTGTTTTACAGTTTGTGGCAAATGCCACAAACTTTTGCGAAATTGGGGTGGATTGGGAATGTTTTGATATATTATGTGTAAGCGCCACTTCCAAGGGCGCCTTCTGCATTGTTCTTTTTTTTTCCTGACAGAGTAGGCGCCAGTCAAACTGGCGCCTACTCCTTTTTTTCTTTTTCTATTTTTTTTAAGTTTTGAAAATTAATTTTAAATATTAAATAAATACACAATTTTTGGATAAACTAGAATGTGATATATTACGGAATAAAAATGCGGTTACATAATAAAGTGTACAACACATATTTAAAAAAATTACATATTAAAATACTGGAATAAGTTACGACACGCCATTAAAACATAAGTACGACTACACTAAATTATATTTGTAGGGTATTTGTGAAACCCGATTACACTAAATTATAATTGGAAAATTTGCAAACCTACTCCCCTTTTTATTCTTATTTGTAATATATTCGAATATATATTTTTGTAGTAAACTAAATTTGAAAAGAATCAAGAAACACATTATCTTCCCAACAATAAAGATGGATTAGAATTTTGGATACACATATTCAAACCGATTCATATATATTCGAATATATTACAAATAAGAATAAAAAAATCCAATTATACCCTTTATACCTAATGACGTGAACAAACGGAACTTGTCCAACTCAAATACTCGATAAATGTAATTTTGTGGGAGATATTTAGGCAAATTAGCCAAAAATGAGTTTCATTTTTCCGAAATGATAATATGTATTATGTAATTTATAAAAAAATCTGAAATTAGAAAAAATGTGTAATCGGGTTTCACAAATACCCCACAAATATAATTTAGTGTAATCGTGTAATCATAACTTATTCCAATATTTTAATGTGTAATTTCCTTTTCTTTTTCATTATGTGTTGTACACTTTATTATGTAATCGCGTTTTCATTCAAGAATATTTCGCATTCTAATTATCCAAAAATTGTGTATTGTATTTATTTAATATTTAAAATTAATTTTTAAAAAAAAAAAAAAAAAAAAAAAGAGGTAATCGGCGCTACTATGTCGAATTTAAAAAAAAAAAAAAAAAAAAGATGTTAGTAAGCGCCCTTGGGAATGGCGCCTTCTTTGTAGGCGCCACTACCAG
Source organism: Rehmannia glutinosa (assembly GCA_016081115.2). Taxonomy (NCBI): domain Eukaryota; kingdom Viridiplantae; phylum Streptophyta; class Magnoliopsida; order Lamiales; family Orobanchaceae; genus Rehmannia; species Rehmannia glutinosa. The sequence goes on along the minus strand of CM071928.1, from coordinate 56,917,013 downwards.
GGGCGCGCCACACATAATATATCAAAACCCTCCCATTTCACCTTAATTTTGCAAAAATTGTGGCATTTGCCACATTCTGTCAAATTACCCAATATTTTCATTGTAAAGTACTACATTATTGCATGATATTGGCTACTTGTAAAATTTCAACAAGAAAATAAAATATTGCCATGTCCTACAAATAGGTTGTTATCAAAGTTAACAAAGATCACTGCAAATGTCAGAATGTATGTCACTACCCAATTTTTTTCTTTTATCAATTTCTTTTCTCTTTATTCTGAAAAAAAGGGAAAAGAATGGCCATCATCAAATAAGGCTTAAATATTCTAATATTTTGTTTATATCTCAAAAAGGTCCAAGTTGACTACCTATTTAAAATTCTTACAAAATTTTGGAGTATTTGATCGGATCCATTATAATCTTTGGATTACGTGCCAACTCATTTATAATTCATATATGCCTCATCTACTCTAATACTTGATCAAACGGCTACTGGTAAATCTTAGCCCATTGCATCATCTTAATTAAAAACTCAATTTATGATGTATTAATAGCATGGGTAAACGACACGAAAACACAACTTGAACTTAACACATTATAATTAAGTTAAAATTGAGGCACTTTGGATTCGTGTGAGAATTGGGTTCGAATACGTATCACAAGACTAATGAAACGGGTCAATTTCGATTGATCCAAATTAGCCCATTAAACCCATTTCAAGGTTTGAGCCCAAATGGTAGAAGTGCCAAACAAAACAAGCACTAATCTAAATATTTTGCTTAGATTGTGATTTATTATGTTGTAATTTTTTTGTAATTTTAGTTTATAAATTAACTCAAAGACCTCACATAACCCATATAACTCAATAAATTGATGAGTTGTTTAGGTCTAAAAATGTACAAATCATCCGCCAAGCTCGGGTTTTCTATGTTTTTTTTCGTTCTGTATTGGAATAGAACCTTAATTTATTACTTGTTATTAGTTAGTTATTAGATGAGATTTTACGAAAAAATTCTTTCTAGGTGAGAACAAATATTTCTATTTTTTGTTCGGTGCGAAGACATAGGAAAAACCACTTTTTAGTATTCTATTTAATATTTCATTTAGAATGAAAGGGGATTTCATCATATTCATACATAGTGAAGTCTTTCCCCCTAATTCCCAAAAAACAAAAGTGATTTATCGTCAAATATTATATTCAATATAATTCCACAAGATCAAGTTTCGTTCAAGTAACGGATTCTAGCCAACTGAAAGGATCTTCCGATCATTCCAGAGATCATTTGGATTCCATTAGTAATGAGGATTAATATCATATATTGATCAATCAAAGAGAGATTCAACCACTAAAAGAAAGATCGATTCTTGGGATCCTTTCTTTCTTCAAACGGGATAGATCCTACTCTGATTGCTTAAAAGCGAGTTCAGTCTCCCGAGGACAGAGAAAACTTACTAAGCAAAGAAGAAGAAATACTGAGCGAAAGGTCAATGGCTAGCATTTGTTACAAACTGTCTTTCCATCTCTAAAGGGACTGAAGTGATCCATGGGTATGGAGCACGAAGGCTATGCCAATAAGAAGGGGAAGCTAGTTCTTATCACTACTATTTCCCCGACAAAGGCCTACCATTAAGTAGCGACAAACAGAAAAATTCTTTAAAAACGATTCCCAATAGACACTACAACATAAATGATATTAGGTAACACACAAAAAATATTACCTAATGGCCATAAAATGTTACTATAGACAATAAGTAGCACTTTTATGGCGCTGCACTTGCCCGGGCTACCTATAGTCTAAGGTATCACTTTTATTAGCTTTTAGTAACACTTTTTCTAAGTGTTACATTAAGTTTTCTATTGGTAACACTTTGAAGCATTATTTCTAAAGTGTTACCTATGAATCTTATGTAACACTTTTTTGTAACACATTTTATATTTGTAATACTTTAAAAAAAATGCTTCTAAAGTGTTACATATGAGTCTTATGTGACACTTTTTTTGTAGCACTTCGTAGAAATACTATTATTTGCCACCAAGTAGATTCGAACCCACGACCTGTTGTGTATGGAAGTGGCAATTTGCCACTAAGCTAAGTTGATTCTTATTACAACTTTTGCTTTGTTTTATATATACACACACACACACACACACACATATATATATATATATATATATGTATATATATATGTATATATTTTATATAATAAAAATTATATTTTATAATATATGTATTAAATTATATTATACACTGTATATATCAAATTTTATATTATATAGTATATAGTTTGAAAATTATATTATATTATATATTAAAGGACACAAAAAATAAAAAATATCAAAAATATATAAAATAAATTTATCGACTAATAAATATTCAATCGGTAAAAATAAAAATATATAAAAATATAAAATTAATTTACCGAAATGGATAAAAAAGTCCTAACAATAAAAAAATTAAATAATAAAGAAAATAACGAAAAAATAATTTACCAACGGAAAAAATTCCTAAGTAATTACCGACAACATTAATTTTCATTGGTAATTTTTTTAAAAAAGTAAAAAAAATAAGAAAAAAGGTTAAGGATGAAATTGATCTCCGTTAGTAAAAATTAAAAAAAATAAATAATAATAATAAATTATATACATGCGCATTTTTCGTCGGTATTAAGACGCAATTGATTACCTTCGTAAAAAATAAAAAATAAAAGCAAAAATAAAATACTTTGTAAAAAGAAAACAAAAATTCAGTTAAAAAAACAGAGTACATGATGTCTACTATTTTTAGGTTTGGTGACATCAATTAATTAAATAAATCTTTGACATGATTTAATGAAAGTTATATAATTTTGTGTTACTAAAATATAGCTTAAAAAGTGTTACAATCAATAAAATATAGTGTTGCCAAGAGTGCTTCCTAAATAAAGTGATACCAAGAGTGCTTTCTAAATATAAGACCAAGTGTTTGCTTGAGTATTTCTTGTTGTGTTGCATTGTTATCTCTTATTTGTTGTGCTTCAAATCTTCCTCTATTTATAGGAGATGATTGATCCTTGATAGGCTACTCTTGGAATCTGATATCTACAAAAAAATTGCAATTAAAATCAAGATTATAGCTGTTAGAAATCAATCCCACAAATTAGGAAAAACTCTGTCACGCGCACAACGGTTAGAATTTTCATTGTCAAACTTGAGGGCGACCGGTCGCGCACAAATAGACGTTTGAAGAATACACTGAAAAATAACATAGGGCGACCGGTCCAGGGGGTCTTCGACCGGTCGACCCTTACCTTAGTCGGTCGTCCTTCCTCAAAGAAACAAGTCCAGGCGTTCTGTTTCAAGAATCAAGCCCAGGTACCGGTCGACAGGGTTGTCGACCGGTCGACGCCACCGGTCGACACCCTGGTCGACCAGTCGACCTGGTCAAAAATCCTTCCGTCTCATTTTTTGTTCCAAAAATCATCTTCAGGTACGGGTTGCCCTATATGATAAGCGGCCATTCGACCTCGAGACAGAAATGTTGTCCAATTTTTGACGAAAATAAACCTCAAGAAATACTCCAAAAATTTAGTAAAAAAATTTTAAACCGATCGGGAGTATTTAGACGACATTTAGGAACCTTGTTTTGATGTAAAAACTTATTAACATAAAATCATTAAAAGTGTTCCAATTTTGTCGAAAATAAACTTGAAGAAATATTCCGGAAAATATTAAAACCATTTTAAATCATTTAGGAGTATTTGGACAAACTTTAAAAACATTATTTTGGTATAAAAACAAAATTATCAAAATCATGATAAAACCATTTATCAAACAATCTCCCCCTTTTTGATGATTACAAACCAAAACAATTTTAACAAGGTCGATTTTGAAAACAAAACAATTTTACCGGTTAAAAAGAACTATCCGTTGTGAGCGACAACATTCCACGCAATATAATCACAAGGATGAGAGTATAGATTTTCAAAAACATTTTTGCAAAAGCTCCCCCTATCAAAATGCACAACAAGAGTAATATAGAAGCAATCAACCAAAAGCTAAAAGCTCAGCTTTAACAACTTGAGCTTAAGTATCAAGAGCTTATAAGCTCCCCCTGTCAACAAACCATCATCTACATGAATATGAGTCCATAATACATCAAATGGACTAAGTATAATCCACAACTTATGGCTTTTAATAGCCACAACTTATAGCTTCTTTCTCGAGCTTATTTTAACTTTTTTTAGCTAATAAGCTTATAACCTGTTTCTCCCCCTTTGGAATCATCAAAAAAAATGTTAGCACGATAAAAACATCATATAATCATATCAAAGTGCGCAACTAAACTGATGTATCGAGCTATTTGAACATTGAAGCTTATAGACCAAATAGGAGTAAAAAGTCGATCATACGACTTGTAGAAGCTTATGAAAACTCATTTGATTTGCAAAAACATGATCTCTATAAATATATAAGACATTTGAAAATGAGAGAATCATGTTGGTGATGAATTTTTCATTGAAACATTTTATCGAACACTTAGTGGGCGTCAAAGATTGAAAAGGATATATATAGCCCTTGTAAATGTAATCAAGCCAAGTTTTTCATCACCAAAAGCAATTTTACAAATATCATCCATCAACAATTATCATGCTCAACACAAATATATAAGAATTGCATCAAGAAATATACATATAGGCCAAGTTCTCAAGGGTTCAACCCAATTGAGATAAGGGAGTAGAATTCTTACCATTCAATCGGTAAAGACGAGCAATGATGATGATAGTCGAGCTAGATAATCCCCAAAATATGAAATTTATGCAACAAAACTAATTTAGAGTGAAATGTGTGTGCAAATGTCAAAGGGGTCGAAATAGAGAAGAAAAACATCAAAATGGCAAAATACAAGAACAAAGACGATTTTAACCAAATTTTCACAGTGGGCGACCGGTCAAGGCTTAGGGCGACCGGTCGAGCAGGTGGGCGACCGGTCGACCCCTGCCCTGGCAGCCCACCGGTTCACTTCTGTTTTGAAAATCCGAAATTTGATCCAAAAATTCGATTTTTCGCCCCTAAGTTTTAAAAACGTGCAAAATGCAAACGTAGACCTCATTCAATATGCATTATGTCTTAATCAAGCTCGAAATGAGGTAAAAGACTCGGCGATTAACGATTAAAAAGTCCACGAGTTATCCTTGAGACGGATTTAAACACATCTCAATTTTTTATTTTAGAAACGCAATCCCTTAGAAAAATATATCGAATCTCAAATATATATAGTTCTATTATAATGAACCATATTTTGAAAAATTATTATCACCGGACTTGTTATCCTGAAAAATATGAACGTTTTAAAACTTTGGATTAACAAGCTATAGAAGAAGTGCCTTTCAAATATTTGAAAATTTCTTTTAACGGCACTTTAATGAGATTCGTTGAGATAGTTTTGAGTTCGAGCATATAGACATAAGGCATAGAAAATGTCGAGTCTAAAAGAGTAAGAAAAGTTAGTGAGCATACCTCGAATATGTTTGTCAATCAATATGCATTCCTCAACCTTTGTCAAACTTTACATTGGTAGCCATAGAGATTGAGATGGTTCTTCCTTCTTCAATGCCTAACTTCTTCTTTTGTATATTTTGAGTGTGGAGTATAACCACCTTCTTGGCATTGAACTTGAATTCCAATGAATAAATTAAGCTCCCCTCATCATGATCATCTTAGGTTCACCTTGCATTGACTTAGAAAAATATCTTGCACAAATATTCATAAGTAGCATCAAACATAAATTTGCACAAGTAAACAATCTTACCATTTTTTTTAAAAAAAAACAAAGAAAGTATATTAACTTTACCTCTTGTAAAATTATTTTGCAAAAATAGCTAAGTCTATCAAACCATACATGGGGTGCTTGTTTTAAACATAATAAGGCCTTTTATAAAAATCATTTTGGCCTATGAAAATCTTTCAAACCCCGGTTGTTTTACATAGACTTCTTCTAGAATAAAAACCGTTTAGAAAATTGGATTTAATATCCATTTGGTAAAGCTTGAAATTTTCTTAAAACAAGAATGGGCAAGTAGAATGCGAATAGCTTCTAAATGTGCTACGGGTGCAAATGTATCATGAAAATCAATACCTTCTTCTTGACAATACCATTGAGCTACTGACCTTGCCTTGGTCATTTATCTTGTTCCAAAAAACCAAAAATTCCTGCAAAATCTTATCAAGACATCTTGCACAAGAGCATAGTAATATCGAATAATAGAGACATTATAGCATGTAACGCATACTATGCTTAAAGAAAGTCATCAAGAATACAACATGTAAGTTCAAATAAGCTTATAGAAAGCTATATAAGGTCTCTTTTAAAATTTGTAACTCCGAGCAAATAGTTGAGACCTCATAAAAAGAAGTATTTGAACAAGAGTTGGCAAAGCAAATATGTGCAATCAAATATCGAATAGTGCCTATCAAAAATCAAAAAAATCCTCTTAATGGCACTTGTATGAAATAAGCATATAGGCATATGACACAACATGTATCGAGTCTATGAGATGAATAATAATAATAATGAGCGTACCTCGATAGTTCATGTTTCTCTTGATATATTACGAGTAGATAACCATTGAAGAAGATATGTAAATCCTACACAAATCTAAAAATAGTTTTGCCCAAAACATAGTAATGGAAGTGTAGGCTAAAGCAATAAAAGATATCACAATTATATTATGCTTTAAAAAATCCATAATGAACAAACAAGTTTGAGACTACACAAGAGTTTATATAAGCATCATACAAGGTCTCCTTTCAAAATATTTTAAAAACACAAATATATATTGAAGACCTTAATTTAAAAAATATGAAAACTCATTTTGCAATTTAGACACAATTACAAACATGCATAAAAATAAAATGCATATTTAAATAGGGAGATACGGTTTACCAATTTCGCCATTTCCATGGGTTGCGGCGTTCCCATTGTTGATGATATCTTCCCCTTTAAAAATCATTTTGTTGATGATGGCTTCTCCGATTGTTCCATTTCCAAGGATTTTGTCCTTCCCATTGTTGATAATGCCTCTCTCTTGGAAATTCATTGTGGTGATGTCTTCTCCTTTGATCAAATGAGATGGTCATTTGATGTCTTCTAAAGCGGTATGAATTTTCCTTAATTTTTATTTCGTCGGTACCTAATATGACATCACTTTGTGGTACCCTCAAATGTTTGGGTCCTTTGGGATTAGCTTTGAGACTCTTAGGTCTCCAATAATAATTAGAGCTATTTCTAGCCCGACAAGTATTTACCGTATGACCCTTTTTACCACAATAGAAGCAAGCAATAATTTTAGGAGCATAATGACCAACATGCATAGGGTTTGATTTCTTTTCACATAATTAATAACACTAGGCTTATGATCAAGTCCTTGTTTCAATTTATCAAAATTATGAACATCAACAATATCGGTCATTTTATCGGTACTCAAGTTGGATTTAGATAAATCCTTTTCATGCAATTAAAATTCTCAACAAGAGTACTATTTTCTTTTTCAAGGTTTCTAACTTTATCAAGTGTGGTGGTGTGAGCACATGATAGTGATTCATAGGAAGTAAATAAACTATCCTTATCATTTTTCAAAACATTGAATTCATTTTTCAAATTTTTGTACTTAACAAGTAAACTTTGGAATTCATTTTGAAGGTCATCAAAATCATTTTGCAAATCGCTATAATCATTTTGTATAACAATATCATAGGAAGTAGAGGGTTTGAGACATACCTCATTTTCTTCTTCGATGCCCATAAAACATTGTTCAACTACTTCATAGTTGGAAGTTGTAAAAGGCTTATTCTTTAGATTTGACCTTGTATCCCTTTGAGAAGTAGATGCTTTTGAGTTGCTCCTATCATTTTCATATACTTCATGAATGGCTTCTAATTTTTGCCATACTTCATGAGCCGATCGAATTCCTACAATAAGATCATATTCCAAATTGGTAAGTGAACAATATAAAATATTGAGAGTTTTACCATTTAAGGAGATGATTTTCTTTTCTTCATCATTGAGCTCCTTGAGAGCTTTGAGGTGTATGGTGTGTCTTTCATCGGAATGGATTCTCCATTGATGACGATGTTCCAAATATCGAACCCGCAACCTTGTAAATAACATTTCATTCTTTCTTTCGAAAATGTAAAATTTTTGGAATCAAATTGAGGTGGCTTGGTGGTGGAGGTGCCGGAAAAGTGAGCTTCATTCGTAGCCGACGATCGTTCCTCTTCACTCGCGATGTGAAACGAGCTTGTTAAAGAGTTTGGCGGCTACGATAATCTAGAGGGGGTGAATAGATTATCTCTATCTTTTCTATTATGCCCTATTTTTCGAATCAAATACGCCAAGACAAGAATAAAGGTGCGGAAAGTAAACAACACACGTCGATTTATAGAGCTTCACCCCACCTAGGGACTACGTGCTCTACCACCCCAGTATATCCGGGATGGGTTTCGAAAAAGAAAAAGAATTTTATTAATTACCACAATTAATACAAATTCAACTTACAACACCTTGAAGAGCACCACGCTCTTCTGCAACACCACCTTTGGAGATTACCACAATCTCCCTTTGAAGATTACCACAATCTTCCTTCAACGGCACCTTTGAAGATCACCACAATCTTCAATCTTGAAGAATACCAAATTCTTCAACACCTCAAGAGCACCACACTCTTGAAACACCTATCACCTAGATCACCCAAGTGTATTCTTTCCACAAGAATACTCACAAGGATGTCTTGTGTTGAATGATGACCAAAATCAAGATTACAACTCAATAATGAATAATACAATTTGAGTGCAAGTGTAATCAAGAAATAAGCCTAGACCTCAAGAATGTGAAAGTGATAAGCTAGGCAAATTACAACAAGAATAATGACAATATAAGACCAAATGTTTGCTTGAGTATTTCTTATTGTGTTGTATTGTTCTCTCTTATTTGTTGTGCTTCAAATCTTCCTCTATTTATAGGAGATGATTGATCCTTGATAGGCTTCTCTTGGAATCGATATCTACAAAAAAATTGCAATTAAAATCAAGATTATAGCTGTTAGAAATCAATCCCACAAATTAGGGAAAAGATGTCTGCTGCACAACGGTTAGAATTTTGCTGTCAAACTTGAGGGCGACCGGTCGCGCACAAATAGACGTTTGAAGAATACACTGAAAAATAACATAGGGCGACCGGTCCAAGGGGTCTTCGACCGGTCGACCCTTACCTCAGTCGGTCGTCCTTCCTCAAAGAAGCAAGCCCGGGCGTTACATTTCAAGAATCAAGCCCAGTGCGGGTATAAGCGACAGGGTTGTCGACCGGCCGACGCTATCAATCCCACAAATTAGCCAACACACCTGGTCGACCGGTCGACCTGGTCAAAAATCCTTCCGTCTCATTTTTTGTTCCAAAAATCATCTTCAGGTACGGGTTGCCCTATATGGCGACCGATCGACCTCGGGACAGAAATGTTGTCCAATTTTTGACGAAAATAAACCTCAAGAAATACTCCAAAAATTTAGTAAAAATATTTTAAACCGATCGAGAGTATTTAGACAACATTTAGGAACCTTGTTTTGATGTAAAAACTTATTAACATAAAATCATTAAAAGTGTTGTCCAATTTTGTCGAAAATAAACTTGAAGAAATACTCCGAAAAATATTTAAACCATTTTAAATCATTTAGGAGTATTTGGACAACCTTTAAAAACATTGTTTTGGTATAAAAACAAAATCATCAAAATCATGAGAAAACCATTTATCAAACATTACTTACATAAAAGTGTTACATATAAGGGTTACATATTGATAAAGTGCTACAAAAGTGTTACATAAATATTGTAATGTAAAAAGTGTTACAAACATGTGTTACATATGTACCTTATGTAAAAGTGCTACAAAATTTGTGTTACCTGATGCCATTTATGTGTAGTGAGATTACGCTATTTTAGCATTTTTGAGGTTTCTTTCAGTTTCTTAGTAAAAATGGGTGATGATATTCTACCTAATAGTAGACACAGGTAATAAATCAGAGAGTAGGGATGACAATGGGGCGGGTCAAAACCCGGCTCCGCATCAAACCCGCATCCAAATCAGGAGTCTTGATTCAAATCCGGTCAAATGGGTCCCAGTAGTCTTGGACCCGCCCGTATACAATTAATATATAGTCAAAATATTTATATTTTTTTATCTAGTCTAAGACTTAGTCTGAGTATTGGGGAAATTGTTAAAATATAGTAAAAATCAAAACAAATTGTCAAAATATTGTAAAATTGTGGTTGCTAGCGTATTTGTTCGGTGGCGCATACTGTAACTGCGCCAAACTAATTTTTTCATTTTTTTAATATGCTGGCGCACATTGTATGTGCGCCCGAATGTTTATCAAAATTGGGTGGGGTGGGGGAGGGGAGGATGGGGGGGGGAATAGGGGAGGGTAGGGGTTGAATGGGTGGCGCACCTCTTTTGTGCGCCACCCAAACAAAAGTTTTGGGGGAGGGGGCGGCTGCATGGGTGGTGGTTGGGGAAATGAGGAGTGGGGTGGGGGTTTATTTTAATATTTTATAAAATATTAAATTGATAATTATCCCATGTAATTAGTTTATACATACCTTTTTTATTTTTTATCTGTTTTAACTTGTAATATATCAAATTAATTATTTTTTTATGATATTCAATTTGACATCCATATTGCATATTTTTGCAAGAAGATAAATACGTAATCATAAACTGGTCTCGATTTGAGAAGGTTATTCTTGTGCGATACACATATAGTACTTAGCATTCGACAATATCCCTTATTTTTACCTTAAATAAACAATCATAAATTTTTACCTACATTTGGTAAAGTTGAATTTCTATTTCGGATTGTGACATGCGTATTTTTCTAATTTTCAACAATAACCCCTAATTTCACCATAAATACAGTGATATTATTAGAAAAATACGCATGTCACAATCCAAAAAGAAATTCAACTTTACCAAATGTAGGTAAAAATTTGTGATTGTTTATTTAAGGTAAAAATAAGGGATATTGTCGAATGCTAAGTACTATACGTGTATCGCGCAAGAATAACCTTCTCAAATCGAGACCAATTTATGATTACGTAATTATCTTCTTGCAAAAATATGCAATATGGATGTCAAATTGAAGATCGTAAAAAAATAATTAATTTGATATATTACAAGTTAAAAATGGATAAAAAATGAAAAAGTTATGTATAAACTAATTACATGGAATAATTATCAAATTATTATTTTATAAAATATTAAAATAACCCCTACCCCACCCCAATTCCTCACTTCCCCAACCACCACCCATGCAGCAGCCCCCTCCCCCAAAAATTTTGTTTGGGTGGCGCACAAAAGTTGTTGCCACCCATTCAACCCCTACCCCTCCCCTATTTCCATTTCAAATTTCATCCCCTCCCCCCCACCCCACCCACCCCAATAAACGTTCTTTGGCGCACATTGCATATTAAAAAATAAAAAAATTAGTTTGGCGTAATTACAGTATGCGCCACCGAGCAAATACGCGAACATTTACAATTTTACCATATTTTGACAAATTGTTTTGTTTTTTACTATATTTTAACAATTTCCCCCTGAGTATTTGAGTCATACAATTCTTAAAATCTTAAATTTTCTTCGCAAATATTAACTGAACTCGGGCAATTAGGGCTTAGGTACTACTACTCAAAATTTTACGCCGCCATAATATGTGACCTACAATGCTTTTCCTATATTATGAGAAATGAAGCAGACTAAGCTACTGTTGGGTGGCTTAATGAAATTAAAAGTTAGTAAAGAGGCTGAGCAATATTGCCTCAGCAAATTAAAAAAATTGGCACTACTCAGGTGTGTTTTAAATTTCAGCGGGTCCGCGTGTCCAACCTGCCAGGTCACGGGTCTAATGCGGGGCGGGACGAGTCCCGAATTCATGATTTTCTTCGCCGGACGGGTCCCGAGTTTAGCCTAACCCGTCCTAAACCTGCCCCCTTGCCATATATCCCTATTAGAGAGTAGTAAAGGTCCAAGCCATAGAATTTCTCAATTCTGATACAAGGTACTTATTAAATCGAATGTACTTATTCGATATCTAATAGAATGATTTTGCCGTATCCAGACTAATATCAATCCAAGCCATTTCACGAAAAAAATGTTACCAGTTAACCAACCAACAAACAGGTTGTGTTCAGGTTAATAAATCAACTGACCCAAATAATTAAACGAGTCATGTTAAGGTTAATGGTATGGATGTAAAAACCGTGTTTCAATCCAACTCATGAATAGGGTTGTTCATTCGGTTAATCATTAACCAAAAATTAAAAAAATCAAATTAACCGAATTTAATAATTGGTAAAACTATTAACCGAACTAAAATTATATTTACCAAATTAATCGAACCGAATAGTATTTCGGTTAATCGATTGAATTAACTGAAATTTCGTAAAATAAAAAATATATGTTATATATAATATATGATATAAATAAATAAATATACATATAAATATTTATAAATATAATATATAAATATAACTTTATATATTTATAATCGAATTTTCAAATTTTCAAACCGAATTAACCGAAATTTTTCAAAAACTTTATCCATTCACTGAACTGAAATAATTCATTTATACTTTGCGATCTCGAACAAGACTATATTGCCACCCTAATTAAAACACGGTTTTTCCCAAAAATTGAAGTAAAATAGAAAAACAAGACGATCCTAGTGCGAAAAACAAAATAAGGAGTCAAACCATAATGGTAAATGAAGAAAGTCAAACAGGATGGGCGGCGGAGATATCATGAGCATTCAACGAGTTCGGTGATCACCTCGTTCCAAGTGGGGCCCCACTTGACATATTTTGTGGGACCTCAGTGCGACATCATCGCCTTCGCACTGGTCGCTCACCTACCGAATCAATTTGGTTTTGGCTCGCCTGACACGACGCTCCTATTCTTAAAAAATATTTATGATGATATTATTTGCATTTATTGAATTCAAAATTTAAATATCTTGATATACATATTTAATTTTTTTATTAAAATAATCTGATTCACCCATTGGTGATATTCTTTATTTCCAGGATAACTATTGAATGAGTGATACAATTATTTCTACTCGACTAATATGAATTTTACAAAATTTAAATAATTAATATGTGTTGACGTGCGTTTTGGTCAACAAGCAAAATATGTAAGAAATTTAACACGTGGAAATATAAGCGTGCGTAACGTGTGTTTATTTATGGCTAATTCTACCTTTTTTGATACAACGCCGAGCCGGATTATCGGGGTCGGTCTTTTTTAGAACAATACTTTTTTTAGTGCTTTTCTCTATATTTTTCCTCCCTTATTTTCCACTTAAGTGAGACTTTTTATACCCCCTAATAAGTGGGTTTTCAACAGTCATCCTTGCACTAATCAGTAAAATAATTAAAAAAGGACACATGTCCCTTTCTAAGCGTGCATGTCAATCAAGTTTTGCCACTTGGTGACTCATCTTAATTACCTTCTGACACGTGGCGGTTTCTGATACCAATAAAGCATTAAGCATGGGCAAGTATGGGTAAAATGGTTATTTTTATGAATCTGTCATCGCGCGTCGTTTCTCCGCCGAAATTTGGGCTCGGGGTCGGGGCTCGCGATCATCTGCCGTGGTTAGGCTCGGTAGTGGGCGAGCCTAACTCATGACGTGTCACCGGGCACCGCTACTGACGTCACCTGTAGGCCCCCACTTGAATGTGTGCTGGACTGATGGCGTGGATTAATTTTCTTCCAACTCGGCTCGGGTGTCATCAATATGTATTCGACCGCTCCTGATAAAATATAATAAATAAAATCTAAGGAAATTACTAGAAGCAATACAAGTATCAAAATCAACCATGTTAGTTATGTTAACTATGTTTACTTTAATCCAAGATTTTTTTGGAAAATTGGGACGGTATTTGAAATTGATCCCATGCATCGGTCTTGGGGGAAGACCATTCTTCTCAAGTTGCCACATTGTCAATATTTTATATACAAATCAAAACATCATTATTGACCTTGATCATTTTCTGTTAGAGTTTATATATGCATTAATTGACATTAAAATTCTGAATTAATAAATCCTCAAAATTCTGAAAATATTCGTCCACAAAATATAAGTTGAGTTATTACTTTTTCCTTTTTTTTTTTGAAATTAACAGCTTATAAATTGAGGATAAAACTATAAAATACAAAACTAAATTAACTATTCCCGATGCTATTTAAATATGCAGATCACTCCAAGTCAAGGTTTCTGAATAATAGTCCACAGTCCAACTTCTTTTCCGGAGTTGGTAACTTTTTCGTACAAGAATTTGCCTGCGACACTAGCAAATGTTAGACGGACCATGGGGTTATTACAGTAGGGATGTCAGCAGGGGCGGGCGGGGGGGCGATCCCCATCTCCGTCCCCGCGGGGATCCCCGTCCCCGCCAATGGGAGAAAAATTTCCTCCATTTTTAATATTAATATATTATATAAAAAAACTCCCGCCCCACGGGAAAATTTCTCATATAATATATATTATAAATATTATATTATATATTTAATATGGAATCCCCATTCCCCGGGGATCCACCGCCATCTCTAATTAAAGGTCCATCCAATGCTCAAGTCAAATAAATTGGAGATAAAATCCAGCGCAAAATATAACACTCGAGAGTAATGAATTCAAAATACTTATAAATACAAAGATATACCTTTTTATACCTGGGTTTATGGGCCAATGATGAATTTTGTATAATAAAGTGGGCGCGTGGGCTCGATGAAGTGCAGTGAGTAACATGCAAGAATTTAAATAAAATGTTTTTGTTTTCATATTTTTCTAGTTTTTCCTTAAGGAAACTCTCTAACATTTAAGTTATAACATTAAAGACAAAATTTCCTGAAACTAAATTCGGATTATTGGGTCAAAACTAGCTAATCATGTAGTCAATGATGAAGCCAGGATTTTCGTGTAGGGGGGCCCAACTAACATTTATATAAAATAAAATATAATACATCAATTCTAAAAACAAAACTATAAATAAATATCAATTTTGATAAAAAATATTTTTTTGATAAAGTCAATGTATTAATCCAATTATATCTTAATATTAAAAAATAAATAACAGAATACCATTACATCATATCATATATTTCCCTTCTATTCTTCAGATTTCGAAATCATTGCTTAACAACTTCATAATATATCTTTTTTTATTTTTTTTACCCGAAACATTCCCTAAGAGATTGGGGATATATTAAAGTCATATCCTCAATCTATATATCTTTTTTATATTACCAAACAATCATTCAATAACCCATCTAGAATGTTGAATTCTTTAATGGGAATTTGATAATGATCCATAAATCATTTCCAAATAGACACATAGAGGCACAAGAAATAATACTAAAATTCGAGTTGAAGTTTATGGTGGAAAATAAAATGTACAAAATTTTGAGAAAAGGGGAAAGAAATTATCAAGGCTCAAAGTTTTTTCAAGATTCACAAATTAATGGGAAGGGAAAAATAAGAATGACTATTCTCAAAAAAAATAAAATAAGAATGACCGAATTGAAGATCACATTTTGCCTTTTTCCCTATTTTTTTTTTAATTTTTTAAGATTATAAATTAAAATTACGAAAATACCTTTGCATTTTTTTCAAAATTTCAGGGGGCCTAGTGCCCCTTGGCCCTAATGTAGCCTCGTCACTGCATGTAGTAATCAAATAAATCTGTATAGATTAACACTGTTACAAATCTATTTTGGACAAATATTCTCGGTAATGCCCTTTTTCTTTTTCCTATCTTTGACTGCGTAGTCTGTCTTCTTTCTTCTTACTCCCACACCACCTTCTTTTCTCTTCATCTGCTCTCTCTCGCCATACGCGATATTTTTCTTTTCAATTATTATTAATTTCTCCAGCTACTTGTCTTTCCACCGCCCGTCGCCGGAAAACGGTCGGAGCAGAAAGTAACCGTTTCCGCGGGCAGCAACCTCCTTTTTTTTTTTTTTTTTCTCCATTGTCAAGCTCAGTCATCCGAAGCAGCGTAGGACTACTCCCTTTGAATTTTTAGCTTCGGCCGAAAGGACAGTGGAAATTTCGGGACTTATTTATTTATTTAATTATTTTCCGACTGGGTTTTCAGATCTGAATGTGATAGAGAACTTTGGGTTCTGTAGTTGAATCTTTTCGAGGTGTTTACGTAATTTGAAGGGGAAGGTAGGGGCAAATTAGGCGGTGGCGTGAATGGTTGTGTGCGGCGCGGCGGAGTTGTGGTGGCAAGACAATGAGCGGAGAGGATGGCGGCGTTGGTGTTGGTGTGGTGGTGAGCGTTTCACATGGAATGGCAGATCTTGTTAACTACTGTAATGCTGACCGTGACATCGAGCAGGTACTTTTGAACTTGTTTGTTGTGCGTAGATGTAACTCACGTATTAAAAATGTATCATCTTTTAAGGTTGTCTAAGTTTTTTTATCTTTTCTTTTTCCTTCTTTCTTTTGGTGCTTAATTGAAGATGTTGTGGGTTCGATTAAGGATAATGTTGGGTTATTGGTTGAACTTAATCGAATATTTGATCAGTAATTAGCATTTGTTTTCAAGAATGGTGAAACGGAATTGGACCCTGGATGTGTAATATGAACGAAATGTAGCTTTTTTTTTTTTTTTTCTGGTTAGTCAAATTTAGTATGCTCGGTTTTTTCATGCATCAAATCTTTAGCAATGTTATCAATTGATAGTTGA
Source organism: Rehmannia glutinosa (assembly GCA_016081115.2). Taxonomy (NCBI): domain Eukaryota; kingdom Viridiplantae; phylum Streptophyta; class Magnoliopsida; order Lamiales; family Orobanchaceae; genus Rehmannia; species Rehmannia glutinosa. The sequence continues at coordinate 56,900,235 of CM071928.1, read as the reverse complement.
AACCTTCGAGCTCATATGTTCTATCTTAATCTTAAAGTATGTGGGTGCCCTAATTACTGAAGAATTAGTTTTTAAGTTTTTTTTTTTTTTTAACGGAAAATAACACCACGGGGTGGGGATTGAGGCATGAACCCTACCTGTAGATCAAATTATGAAAAGAGCGTACAATGTCAATGTCATGGCCACGGCGGAAAAAAAAAAAAAACACCTATCACTATGACATCTAGAAAATCTATCATAATGAACTATCAACAAAATACAAGCATGACGATGTTACCAAACAATAATTTCACTGCCTGTAGTTCCAATTATTACAAGGATTTTAGTGGGGCAAGGATTTAATATTTAATAAGATATACAAAAAGTTATATTAATTTTGAAAAAAATTGAAGTTGAGCCCCAAACTCCCCCAAAAGAAATCCAAAGCTCCGTCACTGGAGGTTGGTCATAAAATTCTGTACAAAATCTCAGTATCAATATGCGAATGTCCATGCTTCTTAGTATGAGCATATTTTTGCAATTTTTTTAGCTGTTTAATCTCTTATTAGGTTTAACACATCCTTGTCTTGCCACTCTTTGTATCTAACGTGTGTTGTTAATTGTAAATGCTTCTTTTCTTATTGATCTCTTTCATTGTGTGCAGGCATTGATCGCTCTAAAGAAGGAGCTCAACTACTTAAATATGGGCGTAAGGGAAAGCCTAAGTTTTATCCATTTAGAGTCTCTAACGTAAGGCCAATGTACCATATGAAAAGTGATCCGTAATGTTTTTCTTTGCCATGGTTTTTAATATTATCTTGTAAGTTATTTTTCATGCGTTTTTTCCGTTTACCATCAATCGTGATCCACTCTGGTGATGCAAATCACATTATTTTCAATACCTAGGAGTTTCTTCAGTACAAAGACAGCCGCACAAATATATACCCATCATTAATATGACGGGAAAAGTGATAATTTTTCCATCATCCGGTCAATTCTAGCTGTTGATTATTATATGATATTGAGATTAATGCTTATTGAGAGATATGCCTTCTATTTACTCCAATTTTTATGTGATGAATTTGGTGATTATGATACATGAATTGTTTTGGCAAAATACCGATTCTGTAATATTTGGCTATTTTGCATTGAAGTAGTTCATTCCAGAAAAGGAGGAAGTTTTCCCGTCGAACACATTTAAAGCTAGTGTTGCAGCATACGGTGTATGATTGTTATAATCACGTGATTTAAGCGGAATATTTTCTAGTTTGTGCTTTGTAGAGTTGATAGAGTTTTTGATGCTATCTTGTTCTTAACCCGAATACTACAGATTTTAGATAAATTTTACCAGACTTCGATATAGATCTCAAGCTTACTTTGGCAAAATTGCTATATTAATCTGAAACCATCAGATTGTGAATAGAAAATGGAAGCTAAATTAGGTTCAACAGGGCCGAAGTGATTTAGTGCTATCCATATCTCAGTCTCGATTCTCGATAGACAGGATAGTAAGTTATCTGTCCATATGGTACTAAGCGAGTGATATGTCATCTAGTTGCCAAGTGAAAACTGTTGCTAGTTTAGATAACTTCATCTATGGTTGGTTGGAATGTCTCAAGTAGTGCTGGTACTTCTCGTTGTAAGTCAAAACTGTGTAACTATCAAAGAGCATCAGAGTTCTTTATACTTCAAATATCAGTTATTGAGCTGGAGCAGAGTTCTTTACAGTTGATAAACAATGATGTTGTATCATAATCACTTGTTAATTCTCATTTTTTCTTTTTGATATGCTAATGGCTGTTTTAATTTCAATTTTGCCAGGACGAAACATCTTTAATTTGGATTTCTAGTAGTGGTGAAAGAAATTTGAAGTTAGCTTCAGTTTCAAGAATTATCCCTGGACAAAGAACTGTGAGATTTTGGAGACCTTATATCATGTTATTCATGCTATCACGATTGCTTAAATATATCGTCCCTTACTTGCATCTGCTAGCACATCTTTAATCTAGAATTTCATTTAATTATTTATATGAACTTGTTAACAGGCTGTTTTTCAAAGATATCTGCGCCCTGAAAAGGACTACTTATCCTTCTCTCTCATATATAACAACGGGAAAAGATCTCTTGACCTGGTTGGTTTTAAGCAAGTTCTTTTTAACAATTGGCTTATTGCATTTGCTGTTTGTTTATAATTGAGCTGATCTATTTCTTGTATGTTATTAGATCTGCAAGGACAAAGTTGAGGCAGAAATCTGGATAGCTGGCCTTAAGGCATTGATTTCATCTGGACAAGATGGGCGGTCAAAAATTGATGGCTGGAACGATGGAGGCCTCTATTTTGATGTGAGCTTACAACCTGCCATAATTGTTTTGTTGTTTGCCATTGGGTTGTTTCCTGCTTATCTGGGTTTTTATTTTTAAACAAATAGTGGTTTTATTTCTAATTGGGATATGATTCAATTAGGTGATTATCTAGTCTTTGAACATTAGCTCTTGAAAATTTGTAAAGAAGGTTTAGGGTATGTCATTATTTTTTGGGGATAATGTTCTGGTGCAGCATAGCTTGAATTTTATCTTTTCAGCCTCATTTTATTTATTTCAATTTGCACGTCTTGAATAATATATATAGTTTCTCCCTCGTCTTATGTGTCTGACGTGTTCAAATGAATTTATAATCATCAACAATGGTCGACAACTTGGTCAATTGTAAAATTCACATTCTGGTGATTAATTTTATCATTAAGCAATTGTAAGTTTGGCTCATTGATATGTGTACCTTTTTTCCCCATGTTTAATTCATGGTTTCTTCATGAAATGATTCCAGGAAAGCAAAGATTTGACACCAATTAGTCCAAGTACCAGTTCTGTGAGTGCTACAATAGAAGTTGGCTCTCCTGAGGTTTCCACTAGTTCAAACACAATTGCTTCTCCAAAAAGCTATCACTCGGATAATTTGGTCCATTCAGAGAGGTCTGATGTAGCTTCGGAGCAAACAAATATGCAAGTGAAAGGACCTGCTTCAGATGCTTTTCGATTTAGTGTGTCAAGTGCCCCTAGTACTTCTTCTAGTCACGGTTCTGCTCAAGACGATTGTGACGCGTTAGGTGATGTGTATATATGGGGTGAAGTTATATGTGATAACGTTGCCAAGTTTGGACCAGACAAGAATGCCTGTTCGATTAGTACAAGAACCGATGTCCTCATTCCTAGGCCGTTGGAATGTAATGTCGTTCTCGATGTGCATCGTATAGCCTGTGGGGTTCGGCATGCCGCTCTAGTTAGTCGACAAGGTGAAGTCTTTAGTTGGGGCGAAGAATCCGGTGGACGACTCGGACATGGGGTTGGTAAAGACATTACTCAACCTCGTCTAGTGGAATCTTTGTCCAGTCTGAATATCGATTTAAATCGCGTGTGGAGAGTTCCACACTTGTGCTGTTACGACGGCCGGCGAACTTTACACTTGGGGCGATGGTACGCATAATGCCGGGCTCTTGGGCCACGGCACCGATTTCAGTCATTGGATACCGAAGAGAATTTTGGGCCCACTTGAGGGACTTCAAGTTGCGGTGGTTACTTGTGGGCCATGGCATACCGCGTTGATAACGTCGATGGGACAGCTGTTTACGTTCGGAGACGGTAGTTTTGGTGTTTTGGGACATGGAAATAGGGAAAGCGTCTCGTATCCGAGGGAGGTCGAGTCTTTATCGGGTTTGCGGACGATCGCGGTCGCGTGCGGAGTTTGGCACACCGCGGCTGTGGTTGAAGTTATCGTAACACAGTCAAGCTCGAGTGTCCCATCCGGAAAATTGTTCACGTGGGGTGATGGTGACAAAAATCGTCTAGGCCAAGGCGATAAGGAACCTCGACTGAAGCCCACTTGTGTTCCTTCGCTTATCGATTACAATTTTCACAAAATCGCGTGTGGGCATAGTTTGACGGTCGGGTTGACTACGTCGGGTCGTGTTTTCACGATGGGAAGCACGGTTTACGGACAGCTCGGAAATCCTCGGTCCGATGGAAAACTACCTTGTCTGGTCAAAGACAAGCTTTCGGGTGAATCCGTCGAAGAAATTGCTTGCGGCGCGTATCACGTGGCTGTCTTGACGTCCAAAACGAGGTTTACACGTGGGGTAAAGGAGCTAATGGGAATTTGGGCCATGGAGATATAGAAGATCGAAAAATGCCGACTCTAGTCGAAGCATTAAAGGATAAACATGTTAAATTTATCGCGTGTGGTTCGAATTACTCTTCGGCTATATGTCTTCATAAATGGGTTTCTGGTGCTGAGCAGTCACAATGCTCATCTTGTAGGCAGGCTTTTGGCTTCACAAGAAAAAGGCATAACTGCTATAATTGTGGACTTGTACATTGCCATGCATGCAGTTCTAGAAAAGCAGTAAGGGCAGCATTGGCGCCTAATCCTAGCAAACCGTATCGCGTGTGTGATTCTTGTTTCGCTAAATTATCCAAGGTGGTAGAAGGTGGGGCCCACAACCGGCGAAATTCTGTACCACGGCTTTCTGGTGAAAACAGGGACAGATTGGATAAGGCCGATTTGAGATTCGCCAAGTCAGCATTGCCATCTAACTTTGATTTGATTCGACAGCTGGATACAAAAGCGGCCAAACAAGGAAAAAAAGCCGATCGTTCTCTTTAGGCGGTCCTCGCAAGTGTCTCTATCGCAGATGAGAGAAACTTTTACGTCTACGGCTGTTGATGCTCGGCGAAATATTCCAAAGCCGACTTTTTACGCACTCAGGTGTTAATTCCAGGTCTGCGTCACCCTTCTCGAGAAAACCTAGTCCTCCACGATCCGCAACACCGGTTCCTACAACATCGGGACTTTCTTTCTCGCAAAACGCGTTTGGATAGTTTAAGGAAGACCAATGAAGTTCTGAATCAGGAACTGCGTAAGTTACGTGTGCAGGTACATCGTGAAGTTCGACATGGCTCTCCGTTTTTTCAGCTTTATTCTGGACGATGTTTTGTCTTTGTAGATAATTTTCGTTGATTGTTAAATTGTGATTTAGGTGGAGAGTCTTAGAAATCGATGCGAACTGCAAGAATTGGAGCTTCAGAAATCAGCAAAGAAAGCAGAGGAAGCAATGATGTTAGCAGGAGAGGAATCTGCTAAATGTAAAGCGGCTAAAGAAGTTATCAAGTCCCTTACAGCACAGGTTACGTTTGGTTTCATATTATCTCTGTTTGTAAAATTAATTTGGAATTATTACAAAATTGCCCTTGAGGTTTGGCCTAATTACAAAAGAACCCAATTATCTTTTAAAATCACCCCTTGAGGTTGAGGTATTACGTTACCCCGTTGAGGTTGCAATTTGAAAAATAGAAACTAATATCAAGGGGTATTCGTAATTACAAAAGAACCCAATTGTATTTCAAAATTATCTATCTTGTTCGTTGTATCGGCCTGTCAAATGCGTCATTGACCTCTGATATTTTCCCACATTCCAGCTCAAAGATGTATCCGAGAGATTACCTCCCGGGTCTTATGACACTGAAAGCCTAAAGTTAATTTCCCTGTCAAACGGGGAACCAAACGGGATACACTATCCTGTAACACATGAAGAAAGGAATTCAAACCCCGATGCAATCAATAGCTTCTACTTGGACTCTCAACCTGGAACTGATTCATTTGCATCAAATGGAAATCCAGGTGCATCTGAGTTGCTTGAGGATGCCGTTAACCATGTAAGTAGCTCACGTGATCTAGGACTTGGACTTGCCACCTCAAATGGAACAAATGACAGCACTCCAAACGGGGCATATCCAGATGTCGAAAATAGCTTGACATCGAGAAATTCAGTGGTTTCTGGTGATGCTACCCAAATCGAAGCTGAATGGATCGAACAATATGAACCTGGTGTGTACATTACACTTGTAGCCCTTCAAGATGGAACGAGAGATCTAAAACGTGTACGCTTCAGGTAATGAAAATATCCCTTCTTTCTTCTGGTCGATATGGTTTGTTGTTTGGATATAGTGTTTGACATTTAACAATTTAACCTTTCCGTGTTAAGGTAGTGTTTGCAAACACTTAAGAAAAATGATTGTCAGCTTTGGCTTAAAAAAGTAGTTTTTAGTGTTTTCATATGTCAACTTATGCTTCTAATTCTATATAATTTAATCAGAATAAAAAAACAGGATGGGTGCTTTATATAATAGGCATTGCTTGCTTGTCAAAATTATTTGCAAAATTCTCGCTCAAAAAGTGAACAACATATGATTGCTTTTGAGAATTTTGAAAAAAATACACTATTCGCTCATTCGCACTTTTTCAATTACCAATCACATCAAATTATAATTTAAACAAAAAAATACATCAACTATAATCATTATACAATTATATCACTAATTCACGATGTACTCTCTTATTTTTAAATCACCAATTACATCTAAATACTATTTTACAAAAAAATATCACATCAGCTATCATCATCATATTTTCATCTTACATCCAATCACTCTTAAAATCCATTCTCATTTTTCAAATATTTTTTTCACACTATTCACTCCAGAAATAGAAACGCAGCGGAACAAAAGGTCAAGCTATCACTCTAGATTTCAGTTTTGCTTCTGGTTTCATTTTGAAATATATAAAATCACTTTTGCAACTTATTCACGAAACACTATCTATTAACTTAATCAATTTTCAACTTCTTTTTGCAAAAGCTATCAATTTGCTTTTCACTTCTACTACACTAAATCACTTCTTAATTCTTATGCATGTTTAGCCGGAGAAGATTTGGAGAACATCAAGCGGAGTCTTGGTGGTCAGAGAACCGAGAAAGGGTCTCACGAGAGATACAATGTCCGTGGATCAGACAATTCCGGCCAGGCCGCTCGGAGATCTGAGGGTCCCTAACCTTCTTCCCAGATTTAGGTAGTAGAACACATGTTATAGAAGTTCTCCATCTAAGATGGGTAATGTAGTTTGGCAGAGCAATTGTAGAAAACCAATGTCTGAATTTTTGGCCCCACATTTTTTGTTCTTTTACATTTTTTACCCTCTTTTCTATTAATTTGTTAAAATTGTTTCCTTCTATTTTCATCTCTAGGCTCACCCACTGATTTTTGATGCTCTTTCTATTGTGTATATAGTTGGCCGTTCTTATAATTCCATTGATGCCGCTAAGTTTTTCTGCTCTGTTTTCATTAAACTCGATTATACATATACTTCTGGTTGGAACTTGATTCCAAGAAACGGTATATTCTTGGCCCTTCAACCTTTGATATATTAAAATGAATATTTATGTCCAATCCAATTTCACACAAGCATGTAAAATGAAAATATAAAAGCTTCATACATTTATGCAAATATATTTAATAGAAAGGTCATTTGGAGGTATATTTAAATCCCGCAAGGCCACAATGTCTTGAATTTTTCAAATTCCCATTAACGACATTTGACCCTATAGCGTGTAATATAGTTTCATATCTCTTGTTGACAATTATATTTACAGTAGTTTCGACTTTGATAGAATGTTTGAAATAAGGGTTTTGCAGACAAATATAATTTAGCTAGTATGATGTAACCTTCTAGTAATTATATTAGCGATTCTCTTTCTTCAATACACTGGATATTGCTATTTTGACGGCATGACAAACAAAAGAATAAACTAAACAGACTCCCAAAATGATCGACCCCAAAATTGCTCCGCCTCCCTAAAAATATTTTTCGTCGATTTCCGCCATCGACACATAAAAGGGGGCCGGAGGATTGTTCGCGTGCCTTCTCGGATGCTTAAATCGGAAAGAGTATTCACCTAGAAAGAGGCAAAATATGAAAGTAAATGTAAAAAAATGTGATTAGGGTAAGAATGAACCTTGAGCTTTTATAGCTTTGCCCTAATTAGGGTTTCCGTAAAATCCGGAGTTTGTTACGATTTTGGTAATGTAATCCGATTAAGATAAGATCGAAGCTTCGAGAACCCTACTTTACTAAGTAGTTCGGCGGTCGGGAGAGTGTTAATTATTTGGATCATCACCTCGGCTACATGTCTTGAAATTCACTTGCCTTAATCTCTAGAAGACCTAAGCTCGACCTTATGAAGGTCAATCTTGCCACACTCAATCCACGATCTCCTACTTAGGCTCTTTAACTTATCCCTTATTAGTTCATCGAGTTTATCTCACGGGTAAAATAATTTAGTTCATCCCCAAGGGAATCCTCCAACCTAGTCCAACTACAAGAGTTCTTGGTCGGCCCAACTACAAGAGTTCTTGGTCGTCGATACGGTCATCTAATATTGACCCTCATCACGAGCTCTCTCCCGGCTTTCAAATACCATTAGTAGAGCTCTCACAGCTCAGTCCATTAACACAACTCTCACAACTCATTTCGTTGCGCGCTCTCCACATTACCCGGTGGCGAGGCTCTTGACTGGCCCATTAGCGAGGGCTTCCTCAATTCGGCCCATTAATGGGGCTTCCTCAATTCGGCCCATGAGGTCAGCCCAAATGGACCTCATCACAAAAAGTTGAGTGATTAGAGAAACAAAAATAAAATTAAATAAAACCCCGACATCTGGATAAAAAAGGAAATAAAAATGGCATATTGAAGCCTTTAAAATCTTGGAAAGTATAAATGCAAACCAATACTTTCATATATTTACAGGGGGCTCCCCTGTTTCAAATCGCTTGGGGTGTAAATCTTGATTTGTATTGACTTTTGAGAGCAGAAAAACAAATGAAACTAAAACCCTGAAAAACCCTTCTAAAAAATCAAATGAAACCAAAGAAACAATCAAGAAAACCTCTAATCACTCGAAACCTCTCCTTTCTGAATTCATTCAACAAATTTCAAGAATGTATCCATTTTCTGTAAAAATATTCTTCGCTCTTTCCATCTTCTTCTTCACCCCATCTCTCTCAACCCCAATATTTCCTTCAAACAATATCACTGTCTTTGGAGACGCTTTCTTGAACACCAGTTCAATTACCCTCACCAAACAGAAAAACTGCACCTCTCAGCCACCGCCATTCTTTCCTCCGTCAACCACCGCTCCTTCCGGCGTCGGAAGAGCATTTTACGTGAACCCGGTTCGATTTCTCGATCCTTCATCCAACGCCACTTCTTCTTTCTACTGCGTCTTCTCTTTCACCATTACCAACACAAATTCTTGCCCCTTTGGCGACGGGTTTGCATTTTTAATCACTTCAAATACGAGTTCTTTCAGTCTTTACGATGGTCACATGGGCCTCCCTGCGGATATTCAAACCTCCTCTGATCAAGATTCTTATCTTGCTGTAGAATTTGATACTAGCTTTAATCCCGATCTTGAGGATATTAATGGTAATCACATTGGCATTGATGTGAACAATGTCAAGTCATTGGCTTCTATTGACGTAGTTTCAAAAGAGATCGATCTTAAAAATGGGAAAAATTTGACGGCCTGGATTGAATACAGAGATTCAGAGAAGATGATTAGGGTTTGGGTTGGGTATTCAAAGGAGATTAGGCCTTTGAGCCCTGTTCTTGATGCGAAAATTGATTTATCCAAACAATTCAAGGAATTCATGCATATTGGATTCACCGCGTCTAACGGAAAAGGCTCGTCGATTCATAATATCAACACGTGGCGATTCAAGACGTTTTTCGGTTTCTCCTTCGACAATGCCAATGGATATCGTCGAACAAGGGGATTGTTTAATGTGTTTTCCAGGCGATTCAGACGTAGATATTAATTCATTCGATTATCATTCATCGAATAGAAGGATCCTGAATATGGCTCTGATTTTAGGGGGCTTTTTAGTAGTTATGGTTTTTGCAGCAGCACTCATAGTTGGCTTTGTGTGTTTCATTAGGAGGAGAAGAAAACTTAGACGAGCACGCAGTGAACGTGAAATGCGTAGATTTCAAGGAGGAAGAATGGTTCCTAAAATGTTATCACTCAATGAGATAAAATCAGCTACGAATGGTTTCAATCAGGACAAGATTATTGGCGAAGGAGCCTCGGCTGTAGTATACGAAGGTGCTATTCCTTCTTGTGGAAGTGTCGCTATAAAAAGGTTTAATCACGAAAATAGATTTGATTCTTCGATTTCAAGAATTCCATTCAACACCGAATTTGCAACGATGGTGGGCTGTTTGAGGCATAAGAATTTAGTTCAGCTGCAAGGCTGGTGTTGTGAGAGGAATGAATTAGTCCTTGTTTACGAATACATGTGTAATGGAAGCTTAGCCAAAATTCTCCACAATCGGATGCATTTAACTAAGTTTCTAACTTGGAACGAAGATTGAACATTATTCGTGGTGTTGCATCAGCTCTTATATACCTACATGAAGAGTGTGAAAGCCAGATAATCCACAGAGATGTTAAAACTTGTAATATTTTGCTCGATTCTGAGTTTAACGCCAAACTTGGCGATTTTGGTTTGGCTGAAGTTTATCGGCATAGTCTAAGGACACGATATGCCACTGTCCCGGCTGGGACAATGGGATATTTAGCTCCTGAGTATGTGTTTTTTCGGTGTTCAACTGTGAAAACGGACGTTTATAGCTTTGGGGTTGTCGTGTTGGAAGTTTTGTCGGGAAAAAGGCCTGTGGATGAAGAGAGGCTTGTGATAAGTGATTATGTGTGGGATTTGTGGGAAAAGGGGATGATTACTGAGGCGGCTGATCCTAATTTGATGGGCCGGTTTAATAGGACAGAGATGGAGAGGACACTAATGGTCGGGCTTGCTTGTGCACATCCCGACTGTGAAAAAAGGCCGACGATGAGGGAAGTTGCAAGAATGCTCAGAGGGGAATCTCCGATGCCCGTTTTGCCATCGAGGAAGCCTACGCTGAGGATTCGGTCTGTTCCATCGGAGCGTTGTGATGAAAGTGTGAGTTTTGGAGGGGATTTTGGTGATCAGACGCCGTGGTCCACCCCTAGAACCCATTTTAGCAAAAACTGAAATGTAAAAAGTTGTGATTTGTTTCTTGTAGCATGTTCTTTAGTTTGAGAGGATTTATTCCCCTTGCTTGTGTAATAACTTGAGTTAACTCATGTTGAGAACCATATAGGAGACAACCATTGTGTTTGAAGGAGTTTACCTTGTGAAATGAAGCTTGAATTAGTTAGGGTATAGTTATAAGGGATAATTACAAAAACATTCCCTGGAGTTTGGTCTAATTAAAAAAAAAAAACTGATAGATGTTTCAAAATTATAAAATAAACCACAGATTTGATTATGTCTTAAATCTAAGGAGTAACTGTAATATTTTCATAAAACAAATCGTCGGCTATGGCCCGTTTAACATCTCTAAATGCCAGAGAGGTTTTTGAATATGAAAAGGAAAAATGTAAGATGGAATCATCCCTCAAAGGGGTTTTTGCAATTTTCAAAAATATCTGGATTTTTTAGTAATTAGCCCTAACCTCAGTTTTTTCTAATCCCTAGTTAAGTTCCTAGTCTTATTCTCCTCTATGGAAAAAGGGTTAAAAGTTGACAATGCAAGCGTAAGCGCTGTAATGAAGTTAAAACATTCTGACCTTGATTTGTTAATCTTGATTGATAATATCTTTAAACGTAGGGCTCACTCATACATATCTGATCCAACTAATTCAGATCATATCCCAATAATTTCCATCTCATGTCACTTCTTTCATACATATAATAAGGTGTGTGACCAAACGAGAAAGGACAGGTAAGGAGAGTTACATTCAGTTATAACAAAACTAACATAATTTTACATCTCAATAACTCATTAATCGTTATGTACCCCAAATCAAATGGTCGCATTCAGTCTAACATCTTATCAACCATGACTTTGGGTATATGGAAATCTGAACTTTTTTGTTTGGACTTTTTCTGCTGCAGAATCAAGAGCCATTTCTCAACATTCCTTTGAGTTCACGTTAATCATGTGATATTTGGGGTTGGCATTACGCTAAGAATATGTCGTCTCACTCTTATATTTGGGATATAGCATCCCAAACCCCTTTGTCAATCATTGCTAGACTATTTCCGACATCTTTAATCTATTAATTACATTTGATTTTCAAAATATTGTCATTTATTAATTTGTTAAAAATATTTGAAATAATTTTTCTAGTAATTAAGGCCTATTGACAATGTAAATTCTTGATTTCATTTGGTGCTAATTCTGCAACCTTTTTAGATACTTGGCTAAAAGGTTTTCCCTTCATGCGAAACCCCCACCCGAACCAGGCCCCTTAGCCGGATAGGATGTAAATCGAGGATATGCACGAGTAGTCGCTTGCAAGGGAGAGAGGACCAACGGGATCGAAATCTGGCTTAGAAATAGTCCTTGCAATATTTGAGCACCACACTCTTGTCACCTTGCCACTTACCAACTCGCCAACCTTTTCAGATACTTGATTTTGTTGGTCGGCTGTTCGAGAGATGAAATTTTGGTGTGAGCTATTGTTGCAAATTTTCTTGACCTGAGATGATAAATTTTGTACTCGTAAATGCCTTTTTATTTAGTTTTTCTCTTTCTTCCTATCAAATAAATCATGGATAGACGAAAAAATCATTAAATTTTCACCAATTATAATTGTTTATCTTATTTATGACTCATATAAATTTTGGTAAAAGAAAACGCACAATTACAATAATAATTAAATTATAACCATAAATTATTATAAAATTGTTTATATGTTGATAAGCAAACACTGAAAAAGCAGGTTTCTGCCTACGAAAAATGCGTAGGTAAATGTTAAGAAAATTGTAAAGTGTAGGTAAAATCATTGTAGGTAAAACCATTGTAGGTAAATATTTTACCTCGAGAATCTAAAACTGTTGGTAAATACCTACGGAAAATCTACCGTAATTGAAAAACGTCATAATTTGTTTGTATAATTTGAGGAAAATGATATTTTTTATTCTCAAAGGTATTATGTAGGTAATTGTAAAATTTAGTGACAAAATCATTTACGTCGGTAAATTACTTGATGAAAACTGGAATTTTCTTGTAGTGAAATAAATTTTTAATAATAATGTAACTTTTAAATCTAATAATATTCATTTACAGATATTTGCCTATAAGAGAGGAAAAAACATGGAAAAGAAAATTGGAAGAGAGTTAGATGATGGTTCATGGTTTGACAAATGCCAACAAAGTATGCTGTGAATGTGATGTTTCAATTCAATACTGCTGGAGGTTTTATTAATGGGTAGAGGACTTTATTCAACTGTAGAAATGAAACCTACTCAACCAAAATGATTCCCTTAACTCTTTGTGCCCCAAACGGGTGTTTGACACTATGAATTGTTGGAATTTTGGCAAAATTGCAAAATTGGTCCTATAACTATAGCGGTATGCAAAGTCACTGTAAAAATCACGTTTTGTATAAAAGTCCTGTAACTATAGAAAATTCTCGATTTTGGTCTGTAAAATGGATAGTTTGCGAAATAGTCTCAGTAACTCTATGAAAAACTCAATTTTGGTACTAACTTCACCATATTTCAAGCACGTGCGCGTACATGTGGTTCCCAATTTTCACAAAAATTAGGACTAAAATTGAGATTTTCGTATAGATACGAGGACTATTTTGCAAACTCAACATTTTGCATGACCAAAATTGAGATGTTTATATAGTTACGGGATGTTTTTGCAAAACGTGATTTTTACGGGACCTTTTGCCACCGCCTATAGTTGCGGGATTATTTTGCAATTTACCCTGTATTTTATTAATTTCCCTGTGGACTTACATATGTAATTACAATTATATTATGGACTATCTAATTTAATAAAGCCAATTAAGTGGTTTAACCTAATAAAGCTCAGGGATATCTAACGGATATGGGCTTTGCGGTGTAGAGTCCCAATACTAGTCATTAGGATTGATGAGCTCTTAATTGACCTAAGTATATAAAGAATTTTCATTAGGGTTGTGGTCCCCAAGTCAAATCGATCGTTCATTCATCTCATCTTCCTATCTTAGAGAGAAATCATTTGAGTACCTAAAGGATTTGGATGTGGAAGACGCTAACCCATTAAGGATTCACACGCGTCAACACAAATCAAAGGTATCGGTTTGTGTCTATAGATTTAAGGTGCGCTTCCGATTTAGATTCGATTTTATATTTATTTCTTGATAATTCACGTGATGATTAAGGGGTATGAATTAATTCTATTAATTCTAACAAGTGATATCGAGCCACAACACGAAACCGAATCTAAATTAGATTTGAATTTTCTTTTCCAATTTGGGTGAATTTATTCATACTCGTTAGGATTAAATTAGATTTGAATCCGGGTTGAATTTAAACTTAATCTCAAAGTACGACCCAAATTTAGTGATAATCTGATATATTATTTTTATTTAGTTAGTGCATCTTATCTTTATATTCCGAGATAAATTGAAATAGCATGTCACCAAAATGACCTCTGTTACTAAACCTATTTTTGAAATATTAGATTCAGGTGAAAGATTTGAAATTTATCTATATTTATGCGGATAATAATTGATGAAAGGAAGATTATTATCCGGTCGATGATAGACATATGAGGCAAAATTGGGATTATATTATATTTCATGTCGATATTTAAAAATAAATTAATTGAAACAAAAATATGTTACCAAAGTAACCTCTATTGTGTAGATTTATTCATTTTGACATATTAAGATGTGTATGTCTATTATTTATGCGATAATGATTGGCCCAAAGGAAGGTCGTTACTTGGCGAATAATATAAATACATGTGGTATTAAATAGTGATGATTATTAGGTTATCCATGTAAACAATAATCGGCCCAAAGGAAGGTTATTGTTTAACGGACTTATTGTCGATTTGATTACTACATTTGAGAGTACCACTTACAATTGATGCTCTTGTCCAAAGATCAACATCAATATTGTCTAGGTATCTCAAGATGGGCCCACTATTATTTTCAAATGTCATGCATAAATATGAATTTTCTATTATTATGTTATGACATGATTAAGTGTGAGCACTCTAAATTTGTTCTCGAAATTAAGTTTCTGCTTATATTTGTAAGTTATCTGTCTATATGGAATTTATTTGTAATATTTTCCACTGTTTCAAATCTTTAGGGTCATTATGTTTGAGGAGGTTAGTGCTAAGTAGTTCCTTAAAGATATCAACTGAAACAAGTATTATCTCAACTAATCTTGTTTCAATAAGGTTATAAATAAAAATGGAACATACGGAGTACGTTAGGATGTGTCTTTCTCGCCCAAAGTGAAGTTTATAAAGTTTTTCTCTATGGTATTATTCAAGTTCTTGTACAATAAGGATTTATAGTTAGTAACAACACCCTAAAGATTGAGATGACTATTCGGGGATCATTTCCCATTGTGCGAGAGAATAAAGTTTGAGCGAGATAACACTAAAAGTACTCAATTGGCATCTTCTTCCTCGGGATATAGATATAAAGGTTGTAACTAGGACACCACAAACAAAATGCAAAAAAGAAACAGGATGATGAATGCAAGAAGGGTGGATACATGAAAGAAATGTCTCAAGTAAGTATGTTGTGTTAATATTTACTTCTCACTTGACTAAGTTTCGATCGTCTTGTATTATACCTAGATATGTTTTGTGGGTAGTTCTTGGTTCTACTACTCACATATGTTTTAATGCAAAGTTGTATGTGGAGCCAATTATAAATTGACGCTGAAAGATGCATCTATGAGGGTACTGGTAAAACAACTGTGGTTGAGACTATACATATTTATGTTTAATCATTGATGATAAGATTATTGAATTTTGAAGAGACTTGTGGGATTTTGTTTTTATTTCCATTTTGAGCAAATTTTGGTTATGATTGTTCAATTTGGATATAGTAATTTTGCTCTCTTCCAATATTCAAGTTGCTTATTTATCATTGATGATGAGGTTGTCTCATTTAATGAAACTTTGCATGCTCGTTCACATGGTACAAAACATATGAAACAATATTAAGAATGTGGTAAGAAGTATGATTAATCATTCTTTCTTAATTCTTGCTGTCTAAGAGAAGTACTAAGGATTACGACACGGATTATTAATAGGGTTCTAATCTAAGCGAAGAGCTAGCTAAAGCCCTTATAGAATATTAATATGTGAACATTCGATATTGGATATTTGTATATTTAGGGTTATCCGATTAAGATAAGGTCTTTGTCCTAATATGGGAAATTAGACTCAAGAACTATTAATTGTTGCTTGTTAGATACTTTGTAAGGTCATTTAAGATGGGAAACTTGAAGGTTCTTAAGGAAGTTGAGTTTGAGGGGACATAAAGGTACAAACATTATCATGAAGGAGGAATTTATTTTTCTCCTGCAGTTGCAATTGGAAATGATTAGGCTTTCATTCCTAATCATTGTTTAGGATGCAATTCAGATTATCAAGATAATATTAAGAAAAACCCTATCCAAAGTAAGATAATATTTCTAAAGGGCAAACTCAACAACCTCAAGAATGGAACCATGAAAAATTGGATGAAATTCATGATGTCAGTGACACTTTGGATCTCATCAAGTTGCCTAAAAGATGTAAAAGCTCTTTTGTCATTGATGAACATCAAGACCAAATAGGTTCAAAGGTAAAGTTGAGAGATATAAAGTTTGTCATGTTGTCAAGAATTTCATCAAAAGATAAGCATTGTTTATAAAAAAAAATCATTTTGGATTTATCCAAAATTTTGTTAAAATCATATGGTACTCGTGGCTCATTTTATTTTTTTAATGTGTTTCTCATTTATGGTAATACAATCATAGCAAAGTTATTATCTTGTTTTGTTTTGAGATATATAAAGTTGACGATTGTATGTACCGTAGGTTTAGTGAGAGAGAATCCCATTACTAAGGAACTTAAGTTTAATTCATTCAGTGTCCCAAGAACGAGTGTAATATTTAAGATATACAAAAGACTAATTATATACTAGCTATGAGAGGTCTTTTGTATTTTTAAGTATGTATACATCCGAATATAGCGTGCATATAGTAGGATTATTAGACATATATTAACACTATGATGGATCATTTGGGAAGCGATCAATAAAGGGGTTGTAAAGTATTTACAAAGAATAAAGGTTTATATGCTCACTTATCGAAAATCAAATCTTTGGGAGATCATTTGGTATTTGATTGATTTTGTTAGGAAATTTATTTTATAGATTTTGATGATACCATGTAAAACACTTAAACTAGGAAGTTGGCACCCCATTTTTCTTGTAATTTATATTGTAATAGATAGAATTTGGAAAAGCGAGTCAAGTCGGCTATGCCAAGGATTACAAGAAGTCAATGCAGTTTGTGAGAAGACTTCTGTGTATGTCGGTGAGTAATGCCACGAAGGAAGACAAGGACTCGATCAAGAAGAGTCGGTGGGAACAAGCTGTAAAGTGTCGGTCAAGTCAACTTAAAAGAGCCAGTCGTGTGGTGAGAGTGTAGTCAATCTATGATTGGAGTGACTCGAGTCACATGGGGTAAAGACAGTCAAGTGAAGACAACTCACTTAGATATGTTGGAATAAAGTCACAAATGTTACTCGATATAGTAACATGTAAAAGGCTGTCAGGTCTAAAAGTGCTTTTCCCGGAATTGTGCAAAAGAATGAACCAATGGGAAGCATTGCATCTTGTGTCGGACACCTGCAAAGCTAGCATGTCATTAATACGAAAAAGTCTACATCAAGGACTCTACCAAGACAAGACAAACCAACAACCACAAAAGTGACATTTGAAATTAGCTATCTCTTGACGCAGACAAAATTTCAAATGTGCACTATAAAAAGTGCTGAGTAAGTTATTGAGAAGAGGTTACACGAACCACGAACAAGCAAGCAATATTCAAGCATTTAACCTGCAATATTCTCAAAGCTTATCAAGATATTCCTCAAGCCTGAAACTCGAAGAAAATCGATCCAACACTAGCTGTGAAGAGACAACTTCAAATCTATTAAAGATGAAACTCTAGAAGAAATCAAAGGGGTCTAATTTCCAAGTCAGGATTGTAGAAAGGTTCCAGGTCGAACCATTATCAAGTTTGTTGGAGGTCTTCATGATCAAATCCAAGAACTTGAAAAGTGAGCTGAAGTAGCAAGGCAAATGCCTTTAATGAAGAAGCTGAGTCGCAAGAGAAGCCAGCTGTGTGATCAAGGATGTCTCCAGACTGTTCACCGCTTTGTAAACTGATATGTTACATAGTGAATTCTTCCAGGAGTTGGAGAAGAGAGTATTAGAAGAATTACCCCATCTTGAACCTCTATAAAATATTTGTGTCATTTACTTTCAACAAATTTACCTTGCTGCACATTTACTTTATATCTGTTGTTAGTATCATATTTGCTGTCCAACTGATAAATAACCAAGTGCTAAAAACTAAGTGTTTAAAACAAGCATAAATCAAATCAAAGGGTGTTAAGTCTTCATTGTTAAAAACCATAAGCCAAACTAAGTATTTGTCTTGAGCAACCGAGTTATACTATCAACACTCTATCGAGTGCGTTGAGTGGGTAACTTTCAGGTGAAAAGCCAACTTAGTTTGTTCATCAAGGACACGATTTGTTTGAGTCAACTCTGTTGAATTATTTTAAAAGAACTTAAAAGAAAATTTGGTAAAGTTTATTCAACCTCCCTCGTAAACCTTAATTCTCACCCCTTGGACCTACAGAGTGGTATCGGGCGGTTGGTTCATCAAGCCCTTCCGCAGTTCTTGAACTAGATCTCTATCTTTTTCAAAAAGTTTTTAAACACTTGTTTTTCAAAGTCTTTCATTTTTTAAGCAAAGTTATTATCATGGAAACAAATCTAACACGCATTCTTATGTTCACCATTGAAGAATTTGATGATTGGAGAATTCGTATGCGAGCTCATCTATTTGCATTACATGATGAAATGTGGCTTGTGATAGAGGATGGGCCACTGCAAATACTCAAAGTGAACACGGTTGTACCAAGAAGCGTGCGGTGAAGAAGAAGAAGCCTGGCAAAAGCAAGACCAGCTTTGGTTGAAAAACCAAGAACCGAATGGACAAATGAAGACAGAAAGAGATATAACTTAGACAGTGTGGCCAAGGATATACTTTACAAGACATTGGACAAAGCAATGTTCAATAAAGTCAAATCTTGCAAATCTGCAAAAGAAATCTGGAATAAGCTGACTTTTATTTGTGAAGGATCAGAACAAATTAAAGAGAATAAATAATCACCGTTGTCCAAAAATTTGGAAATTTCAAAATGTTTGCGAGTGAAACTCTAGATCAGTGGATGCAGTTCGATATCACAAATGAGCTTTCGGCTCTTGGGAAAGAATATACACAAAAGAAAATGTGTATGAAGATTTTAAGAAGCCTCTCGGCTAAATGGGAAATGAAGGTTATGGCCCTGGGACACTCAATGGACCTCTCAAGAACATCTAACCATGAGCTATTCTCGGACCTCAAAGCCTATGAGTTTAAGGCTGAGAAGGAAAGAGCAAGAGGAGACAAATGTACCCAAGACAAATTGCAATGATGGCTAGTGATGGAAAGAGAGCCGAGCCCCGAAGGAAGCCATAGGCCGGAAGAAATTGCCTGATGGTCAAAAGATTCAAACAAGTTCTTTAATAAGAACTATAAAAGGAATAAGGGTGAGACCTCCGGAGACATTCACTCCTTTCCAAGTCAAGGAAGATAGGCTTCCCAAGAGGCGAGCATCAAAGGGTTGACTATCAAAGAGCTGATAATCGAAGCGCGATGAGTTGATCGAGAGGCGAGAACTTTTGTGTTGGAACTGCAGACAACCAGGACATTTTGCGATTGGTTTTCCTATCCACCATCAACAAGTATAGGAATGAGGAAGAAAGAATAATCTTCGAGGGAAAGAAAGACGGGGAAAAGAGAAAAGTCATGTTAGCTATTGAGAGGAGGCTGGCTTTGAGATAGTCAAGTCCAAAAGCGTGACTCGGATAGTAGTGAAGCGGACTACTCAAGTGATTACGAGGAAGAGGCTATGATCCGCCTCATGGCTAAAGAACAAGATCAACCGGATCAAGAATATGAGGTACATTCTAACTCATCTCATTGATTCAAGTGATAGTGGTACGTGATACACACTTTCATCACCCACTGATCTTTATGATTCATTAGGCAAAATGATGAAAGATTTTGAACACATAAAATTCTCTCACACAATTTTAAATGAGGAAAACACCATCTTAAAAGCCAAAACTCACGGTGATGAGAACACTAGTTTGAAGGCCGAAAATGCCAAGATCATAGCGAGTTAGGCTAAGGCTATAGAAAAGAGGGAAAACGATCTTAAAAATGTGATTGCCTCATTTACAAAAGCACCAAAATCATTTGATGATCTTATTATGAGTCAAAAAGAATGTGGAGATAAAATTAGGACATAGGATTTAATTCTTTTGTGCATAGT
The DNA here is from genome assembly GCA_016081115.2 of Rehmannia glutinosa. Classification (NCBI taxonomy): domain Eukaryota; kingdom Viridiplantae; phylum Streptophyta; class Magnoliopsida; order Lamiales; family Orobanchaceae; genus Rehmannia; species Rehmannia glutinosa. The sequence goes on along the minus strand of CM071928.1, from coordinate 56,879,918 downwards.
CAAACTCGAGTGATTTTGGAAAAAGGATCTTCAAGTAATGAAGCATCCCAAAATCTAAAACACCAAATCTTTGCATCCACATTCACTTCAAAGCACAATCACAATCACAATCATTTGGCCTTGGATATAAAGGAAAGGAAAACAACCGATTGAGTATCTTTGAGAGGACAAGCGAGAAGAAATCCGGCCCGAGTTCTCGAAGCAAATTGCAAGCAAAAATACTGTGTGAAAAGCAAACAGAGCTACCATAAACCCCAAAAATTTCATTAGATAAATATATATGATGGGAATGGTAGAAACTATCCAAACTATCTTGATTGGAATAATGTGAAACATCGGAAAGACCAATGGAATACAAGTCAAAATGGCAAAGACCTAAACCTCAAAAAAGTCATTCCAAAGGCAAAAAAGCTATTATGAGCACACATATGCACCCCAGGCACTACACTCGGAAATACCACAACTACCCCAAGAACGAAATTGCTAAAACACACACCAGGCATACAGGACAAAAGAGACAATTTGTATGATCTTAAAACCCCCAAACAATTTGCTAAAGTGCACTATGATTATGGCACGATAGATAGCAACCTCTTAGAGTCAAATCATTTGGCTATAGGTTAGTTGGAACATCTTACGAATAACCCCTCGGGACCGACAAGTATGGGTACCTAAAAAGCGATTTCCTTGATTGCGGTTTCAAGGAACAATCGAGTGCCAAGGAACTTGGTGCATGGATAGTGGTTGTTCCCGGACATATGACAAGAAACAAGAAAAACCTGACAAGATTCAAGGAGATCAAAGGTGCAAAACTTATATTTGGAGAAATGAAGCTCCATGGGAGATCAAAGGCACGAGGATCCATTAAGAAAAATGGATTGGAAATCACGAGATGTTGCTTATGTTGAAGGCCTCAACTTCAACTTTGCTTGTCGACCAACTCGTGATAAAGGCTATAATGTGGGATTCAACATGGGAGTGTGCGGATCAAAGATCTTTGAATCAAATGAAATAGTCTTTGCAAGGGTCAAGACAGAAAGAATATGTATGTGGTAGATTGGTCTCTTGCTACACCAAGCACTTGTCGCTGGCAAAAGCACGACCAAATCAAGTTGGGTACGTGTCACAAGAAAAATGAGTCATCTGAATTTCAAAACAATCAACAAGCTTGCAAGGAGTCATCTTGTAGAATGATTGCGGACTCGTGTACAAGAAATAAAGTGTATGTGATGCATGCCGGATGGGAAAACAGATCAAGTCTTCATTCAAGGATAAGCTATGTCCTTCTTCAACAAGGATATTACATCACATTTGCATATGGATTTATTTGGTCCAGTTGAGCCAATTAGCATAAGTGGAAAGAAATACACCTTAGTCTTTGGTGGATGATTATTCAAGATATACATGGACAATTTTCATGTGTAAAAGAAGAAAACTTTGCGAAGTTACCTCGGTGATGAAAAGAGTTCAAAATGAGAAGAGTCAAACCATTACTCGGTATTGTGTTGAAAATGGTATTGTTCATGAGTTGTGTAGGTCCCAAGGGGTGTGAGTAAGGTTTAGAAGGGGTTGAATAAACCTTACCAACTTTTCGATTTTAGTCCTTTTAAAATAATACAAAGTTAAATACACACTAAGTCGAGAGGACTGACTAAGTTAGTTAACCAACAGAGTTAGCCACTCAACAGACTTCGATTGAGTGTTGATAGAATAACTCATCTGTTTAGTCTAAACCTTAACTTGGTTGTGATGAGATTTTCAATGGAAGACTTAACACCCTTGAATTTGGTTTAAGTTTGTTTTAACACTTGGTTTTAGCACTTTGTTAATTATCGGTTGGATAGCAAATTATCGTGATATAAAGTAATATGCAGAAATAAAAATCTTTGAAATGTAAATTACACAATAATTTTTATAGAGGTTCGAAGATGGGGTAATTCTTCTCTCCTCTCTTCTCTCCAACTCCTGGAGGAATCCACTAAGTATTGATCAGTACAAAGTGGTTATCGGTTCGAATACAAGTCTTGATCACACAGGTGACTTGATCCTTTGGGACTCGATCTGAGATGCCTTGGTCACACGGTGGCTTCTCGTCCGACTCGGCTTCTTCACGGGCAGCTGCCTTGCTACTTTAGCTCACTTGCTCAAGCTTCTTGAATTTGATCACGAAGCCCTCCAATGACTTGAGACCGGTTCGACCTTGAACCTCTCTACAATCCTCCTTGGAATGTAGACCCTTTTGATTCTTCAAAAGTTTCCTCTTCAATAGTTTGAAGTTGTCTTTCCTTCACGACTTGGTGTTGGATCGATTTTCTTGAAAGGTAGGCTTGAGGATTTTGCTTGAATAACTTGAGAATATTTTGCAGGTTACAATATGAATAATTGCTTAAATGCTCGGGTATGCAAGGTAACCTTTTCTCAAAGTGATTCCTCAGCCTTTTATAGTGAACTTTTAAAAATTACCCGTTGAAGAGATAGGTGATTTTCAAAAGTCACTTGTGTTCGTTGGCTTGTCTTGTTGCGAGTCCTTGATGTTGATATTTTCTCGTATTTAATGAATGTTCAGCTTTTGATCGACACGAGTGCGATGATTCCCATTGGTTTATTCCTTTTGCATGTATGCTGGATCAACACTTTAAGACATGGCGGCATGGAAGTATTACTTGTTTAGGTAATATTCTTGACTTACGTACAACGGATTCTTTTCGATTGTCTTGACTTGACCAATTCTCTAACTTCCCGAGGTGACTTGAGTTTGCTTCAATCAATGGATGACTCATCATCACTTCAACTTGAGACTTAGCTTCTTGAGTTGACTTGACCGACACTTCACACGGTGTATCCCAGTGATACTCCTTGATCGAGTTCTTGACTTCTCCTCCTTGCCATACTCGGTTGTTTCATAGCGGAGTCTTCATTTTGATCTTGATTGACATCTTGTATATCCAGGCATAGCTTTTTGACTCGGCTCGTACAACCTATCTATTACAATGCAAATTACAAGGAAAATGGGGTGCCAACTTTCTAGTCTAAGTTTTACATGGCATTCATCAAAATCTAAACAATAAATTTCCCAACAATTTCCCCTTTTTGATGATGCCAAAACATAAAACATACAAACAAAATGTAAGCATCAAAGATACATACGGACGATGTAGTAATGTGAGAGAATGTATGCGTAGAATCAATCCTTTTATTGATCATAACATTCTTGTCCTTTACAAAGCTGTTTATGATGTGTATCATAGCAAACATAGCGGTATATATCTACGCAAATATAGAAATTACACAATTTTTATTCATCGTCTGAAAGACTTACATACATATGTATTTACAACATAAAATACATGAAGGGGTGGACAACAATACTTCATCGCCTTGGCATTTTGCCTCCTTCTTTTTCTTGACTCTGTCATCCTCTACTCTCTTTCTCTTTTTTCATCTTGGTACCTTTTTTTTTTCTCGTATGCTCTCTTTGCGGCATCGTCTCTTCTCTTTCTTTATTGCCTTTCTTCCCACAAATGATCTTGTCTTTTGTTTTCTTCTTCAATTCTTTTGACATAGTCAACATTCTTCCTAGCCACTTCCGTTTGCTATTCAATGGGTCTATGTATTCAATAGATCCCTCCTTTCTCTGGTCTATGTATTCAATGTTTGTCTAGGTCGAAACCTCTTCCTCCATTTTCTTCTTCCTCTTCCTTCCGGGTGTATATTGTGCGGAGCCTTCTTTTTGTCGGTGACTTGCTGCTTGTAGTCTCTTGTGCGGTAGTCTCTCTTGTCGCTTCTTCGCACAACTTAAGGCCTTTTTCCCGATAAAGTCCGAGCTTGGCCATGGACATGTTCTCGAAGTATCCTTGATTCGAGCATTTTGAATTCATCAACTGATCTCGGCTCATTTCCGACGCGTACGAAATGGCATCTGTGTCTTTTCTGCGGAATGCCTCCGTATTGTTTCAATATATCCATCACACGGGCATCCATTTTTCCTTCGACCTCCTTCATCCCCTCGTTTCTATGATTTTCTCTTCTCGGACATAGGTGCAGTGTTGGAGCGGCGATGTTCTTTGGAAGTTTCTTGATTATGTCACCGTGACAAGGCCTTGTTGAGGGTTTCGGCAAACATTAGAGCATATCTTTTGAACCTTCCCCCTCAACTTTGCTTTTCCCTTTTCTTTCTTCGTTCTTCAATCTTTTTCTTCTTCTTCTCAGCAAGGCGTCCTTCTCTTTCTCATCCGTGACCCTTTCAACATCTTTAGGTATTCCTCTTCCCCCTTTTTGGCATCATCAAAGGAGAAAAACCCCAAAAACATGCCAAAAACATGAAGTCTAGGCGGCTAATAGTTGAGTTACGCTTGAGTCTGCTGCGGAGTATCTTTGTCGAAATTCGAGCGGGTGGCTTTGGATTCGCCCACGGCTTCATTTCAGCCATGAGAAGGCTAAATTTGTTATTCATATTTTCCTCTACGCCAAGTTCTTTCTTGTGAAATTCTCAATAGCATTCCATTTCATGTTGTGGGAGGCATGCATTCTGTCAATATTTTCTTGCATCCTTCTTTTCATGTCAAGATTATCATTATTCTGAGATCAACATTTTGTTGTACAATGCCTTGAAATATCGACTTGTTCTAGTCGCATTGTCTGTTCTTGTTGACACCATTCCCGATTCTAATCACTATTCCACGTAGATCGGCCGTAAGATTGGCATCTCTGTTGTCCGGCCGCATATCTAATGTGGCTTTGTCTTTGTTCTATCTTCTCAATCTCTGCAAAGATTGTCTTGAAGACTTCTCATACTTCACCTGTCACCTCCTCGGTCTCGGTGGCGACCAGCGACATCAAAATCAAAATCAAAGTCTTTGAACGATATCTGTGGGAATAATCGGGTCAGTCGTAAATGCGTTGAAGCGTTCTTTGCTCTTGAGCCGTTTCTTCATCAAGTTCGAGTGCTCAATCGATAAAGGGAAAGTTTCTTCAAATGCATCATCACGGACATATGGCATGGATTCCACCGTTACTCGTGCACTGTGATGTGCCCGATTGAGTGGAATCTGCTGCGGACTTTGGGAGCTGCGCGCAGATGACTCGGTTTTTAGGCCGGGCCTTGGTGAGTGGTTTGGCCCGGTGGCCGAGCCTCAATTGTCTTAGCACCTTCTTCGGCCTCGATGGGTTCTACGCTAAATGAATTTGTTGTTCCTCACCGCACCATCGGCGTCATCGGAAGATGATGAGTCTTGAAGGCTTGGCTCATCATCAAAATTAAACGTTTGTCGGCGACGCTTGAAGTCCGCTTACTCGTACTAGGAAGAACTTCCTCACAGTGAGTTTTTGATGTGCGGTTAGGGTAGACTCGGCTTCATCCTGGATCCCGGGAAGGTTGTATCGATCATCACTGGGAGTCATGAAGAGCCGATTTTCTCCTGTGAATCGAAATTATGGTCCGAGGAATGCTCTTATCTCCTTGATTTTTACCTAGGGAAGTCTCAACCTCTCTTGGGCCTTCATTACCTCCTGCAGTCTCAAGCTGCGGCGGGGGCCTTGTTCAATCCCTTCGACAGCGCAATCGTCTCGGGGTCTTCTGCGATAGCATCCACAGAGTCTCAACTCCGTGGATTGCACTTTCATTGCCAGTGTTAACTCCCGGGCGAGAACCATCTCAAGTGCCTCGACTGCATCGGCGGCGTCCTCGGCTTACGAGCGGTTGGCACTTCTAAAAGATTCAACTGTCCGAGCTTCGTCGGTGACAACTTGCTTTGTTTTCTTTTCTTGTTCCTTCTCCACTTCGCCTCCTAGATTCGGGGGTGGAGTCACCGGTGCAAGATCCTCCGACCTAGGCTGTAGTGGAGTGAGTTTCCCCCTCGGTGGCTCACCCGACAGTGACTTATGTTGGTGTCACTCTGCTCCCGGACTCCCGACCTTCATCGTGGGTTGGCTCAACTTGGTGCCCAAATTCCCGGTGTCATCGCGCAAGTCCCTTAGATCCATCTTCTCGAGTGAACTGGGGAAGTGGTTGCGGCAATAACGATGGCGATCTGCTATACCACTCTCCACGGATCAATTTCGGCTATGATTTGGAAGACTCTTATGGTCCTTCCGTGGTACCGTGCTCATGCATCATCCTGGATTCCCGCATGGCTTCTTTGCATTTCCAACTCCTCCGTCGCAGCCCGGCGGGATCCAAGTCCTCGTCACTTCACGAGAAGGCATCGAAGTGAGGATGGGTGTGATCGGTGGTTCCGGTGAAAGGATAAATGTTGGCCTTCTCACGAGCTTCAACTTCCTCTGCCAATCTCTCTTTCTCTTTTTCTTTGAAGATGTGCAAGATATCTAGCGATTATCTTCATCAAGTTCTGGACCCTTTGGTCAACCCGAGGAACTTCATTAGTTCTTCCTATTATTCAATGAATTCGGTCTTTCGAACTGTTCCCTCGAGTGACTCAGCTTCCATTTTCTCCATTCTCGCAGACGATTTTGGATGTCTGGATATGGTGGAGAGAGCATGATCACATCATCTTCATCTTCTTCTTGCTGTCCTTCCTTTTCCGGGGAATGGAGGGTAGCGAACCTTCTTGCTCTTCACCTTCACCGCCAACATTTGTCGCAGTGGAGACACGATCGTGTCGGCAGAGATTCAGACTATCTCTGCTTCTTCTTGTTCTCAAATTTTACACTGGATCTTGATTTGCCTCTGATCGGCCTCGATGAACTTGGCTGTTTCATCAATAATATATGGAGATCGCACTTCTCAGCGAGTCTCGAAGATCTTTCCGGTGAGTGGCGGACTCATTTGTCTTCTCAAGCTCTGAACGCTTGGTGAGTCTTCTTCTTTTTGTCCTTACCAGAGGAATTTCTGGTTCGGATGCGGCTTCCTCAGATTCCTTGGCGGCGGGGGCTGGTGCATCTTTCTTTTCCTGAGGAGCTGACTTTCTTGGCTTGGCAGTCCTCTTCTTATTGATGGTTGGAGAAGGTATTTGAGGTTCCTTCTCCGCCTCATTTCTGGCGGGTGACACGGCTGCGGGGTGACTCAGTTCTTGGGCGGAGTGCGGTTTTCTTCTTTCTTCTTTGGGCAATTGGCTTCTTCCAGCAGTGTTGCATGGGCGACTTTCTTCTTCGGAGGAAGTGACAATGTTTCTTCAGGATCACCGATTCCTCCTTCTTTGTATCCGCTTTGCTTGGCATAGGCTCTCCTTTGGGCTCTGAAAGGTTTTCCCGGAACATTTTCTTGTTGACATGGAATGACTTTCCATGTCGGAGTGGAACACCTTTCACCTCCATCAAGTGGCCAATTACAAGCCCGAGAGATCTTCCAAATGACCCATCGTCCTTGAAGGACTTATTTGCAACATTCTCGCGCAGTCTGCGTGTGTGACGAATTACGCTCCGCCGGTTGACCTTCTTCTCCTCCATGATCGCGGCCGTGACGATCGACTTTGTTTTGGATAGGCGATTGAAGCTTCCAAACTTCATATCCACACACTTTGCGGCGATATCCATCAACTTGTGATAATCGTCCTTTAGTAGCTTCTTATCACCGTAAAACCACTTTTTGCAAAGACATTCGGTCCCAGCGCCACTTCCTTCCATGCGGCCAAGTTTACATCGGCCTCAAATATTTCTCGCACACCTTCCGACGACGACAAAACAATGCTCCGCTAGATCTTGGCAGGTGATTGTAAGATCCTTCCCGTGAACAGAGGATTTGATGCCTCGTCATGAACTTCGAGCGTTCACGTAGAACGTGCTACCTCTTCAACATAAGTCATCGAAACTCCATCGTGAGAAAGGGTTTGATCCAGTTTCTCGATTTTGTCGGCTATCTTCTTCACAAGGGTTTCATCGAAACCCTGTTTAACCATTCCTTCAAAATCCACCGTAGAACCGGTGTGGATTTGCTTCCTAGTTTGGTGAACTCATAAGTTGATGCCATTTTTCTGAGTTTTACGAGCGAACCTTGACAAACTTGCCTTGAAGACTGTATGGTTTTGAGAGAAAAATACTTTCTTTTCTTTGGAGAGATGAACAATTTTGTGTAATGTGTGAGAGAGAAAAACTAAATGATTAAGTATATAAGGATTGTGAAAGGGCGTGCTTTCGGTTTTGAAATTTTGATCAAGATCAACGGCTCAAATTTAGCACGCCGATTAGTATTTAATTGCCCACATTTAATGCGGCAACATTTATATCCAATCATATGCTTTGTCGTGCGACTTTTGATCAGTTTTGCCATTATTACGTTGACATCATCCTTAAAAATATTCCCGCTTATTAAAAATGACCGTGTTTTTGTCACTTAGCTCATAAATGACTCGACTTACTCCTTAACGACTCAGCTCTTCTTCTCTCTATTCACATAATGACTCACATTTTGTCAACTAACTCAATCTGGTGACCTTCCGATCTGGTGATCACTTGGGCGATTCACGAGCTCGCTCTGTTTTCATCTTTTCTCGTTCCATCTCTTCTCCTTGAGTCTTCCGAGTGTCAACTCACTCAATTAACCCTAGCTCATGTTTGAGTTCTTCAAATCTTGATTCACATAATGGCTTTGTGAATATGTCGGCTAATTGTTTATCGAGTTTAGATGTATTCCAAGATGATGTCTTTCTTTTCAACATGATCTCTTATAAAGTGATATCGACATCAATGTGCTTTGTTCTAGAATGCAACACAAGATTCTCGAGTGATTGCAATAGCACTTGTTTATCACACATAATTGGAATCTCTTTTTCTTCAACATCATAATCTCTCACCTTGTCTCATCCATAAGACTTGGGCACAACAATGCCCGCCCGCAACTATGTATTCTGCTTCACCAGATGTGGCTATTGAGTTTTGCTTCTTGCTAAACCAGGAAACCATCTGTTTCCAAGCATTTGACATGTACACAAGTACTTTTCTGTCAACTCTACATCCGGCATAGTCGAGTCCGAATAACCAATAAGTTTGAATCCACCTTCCTTTGGATACCATAAGCCGACTTCTGGCATCCCTTCGATATCTTAGAATTCTCTTAGCTGCGATCATGTGACTTTCTTTTGGAGCGATTGGAATCTTGCGCATACACCTCTTGCAAAGGTGATGTCGGTGCCTACTTGTTGTGAGATAGAGCAGTGATCCAATAAGTGCTCTGTATCTGGTTTGATCCACAGGCTTACCATTTGCATCCATGTCCATCTTGAATGATGTATTCATTGGTATTTTCACGGAAGACTTCTCTTCCATACCAAATTTCTTCATTAAATCTCTGGTATACTTTGTCTGACTTATGAAGGTTCCATCCTTCAGCTGTTTTACTTGAAGTCCTAGAAAGAATGTCAGTTCTCCCATCATACTCATTTCAATGCCTTGCATGAGGTTTGAGAATTTATCACACAGCTCTTTGTTTGTGGATCCAAAAATGATATCATCCACATATATTTGAACAAGCAGTATACTCTCTCCATCTTAAGTTAAAGAGTGTTAATCTACTTTGCCTTTGGTGAATCCATTATCTGTCAGAAATTGAGATAATGTATCATACCATGCTCTAGGTGCCTGTTTCAATCCATATAAAGCTTTCTTGAGCTTGTACACCTTATCTCCAAGAGTTTTCTGCTCAAAACCTGGAGGTTGCTCAACATAGACTTCTTCTTCCAACAATCCATTTAAGAATGCACTTTTCACATCCATTTGATATACAGTGAAGTTCTTGTGTGCAGCATAGGCAAGAAACATCCTTATTGCTTCTAATCTTGCAACAGGAGCAAATGTTTCATCAAAATCAATTCCTTCTTCTTGGAAATACCCTTTGGCTACCAATCTTGCTTTGTTCCTTACCACAGAACCTTTCTCATTCATCTTGTTTCTGAATACCCATTTTGTGCCAATAACATTTTGATGGGTTGGTCTTTGTACCAGTTCCCATACTTTATTTCTTTCAAACTGATTCAGCTCTTCTTGCATGGCTTGAATCCAATGTGTATCATCCAATGCTTGGGACACATCTTTTGGCTCTATTTGGGAAATAAAACAAGTGAACATAGCTTCTTGTTGAGCTCTGGATCTGGTTCTTACACCATCTCTTACATCTCCAATGACTAGCTCTGGTGGATGGTCTCTCAGTCATCTCACATCAGGTTGGAGTAAGTCAGCTGGGTTCAGTCGTCTTGCAGCTGTATTGCCTTGAGCAGCTCTCTCATCATCGCTTAGCTGCAGATTTTCCAGCTGTCTTTGAGATTCAGCTATTTCACCTTCATCTTGACCCGACTTCACTTCAACATAGGGACTCTTCGCATAGTTGGGTGATTCGAAATCATCGGCTAACTCCTCAATGTCTTCTCCATTTACATTAGGTTCATCAAAACCACATGGATAGACTCTTCTCAGTGACCATTGTCCTCTTGTTCAAGACTCTGTAGGCTTTGCTTTGTTGAGTATCCCAAAAGATACCTTCATCGGCTTTAGCATCAAAAGCCTTTAGATTATCCTTGTCATTGTTGTGGATGAAGCATTTACATCCAAATATTATAAAATATGCAATATTTGGCTTTCTCCCTGTCCAAATCTCATAGGAGTCTTTGTCACCGTCTATTTATCATGCATCTATTTTGAGTATAGCATGCGGTGTTTATAACTTCACCCAAAATCTTTTAGCGACCTTGCTTGACTAACATGGTCCTTGCGACTTCCTTGAGAGTTCTGTTCCTTCTTTCTGCGCTACTCCATTCTGTTTGTGGAGTCCTTGCTGCAGATAATTCATGAGCAATACCATTTTCAACACAATCTTGAGTTATTATTCCATTGACAAACTCGGTTCCTCTATCGAGATCTTATCTTAATAATTGTTTGACTCTTCTCATTTTGAACTCTTCTCATTCGGGAGGTAACTTCGCAAGGTTTCCTTCTTTTTACACATGAAGATTGTCCATGTATATCTTGAATAGTCATCCACCACCACTAGGGTGTATTTCTTTCCACTTATGCTAGATGGCTCAACCGGGACAAATAAGTCCATATGTAACAGATGCAAATATCCTTGTTGAAGATGGACTTGACTTCTCTTTGAATGATGATTTGATCTGCTTTCCCATCGCATGCATCACAAACACTTTCCTTCTTGTACACTCGATCGCGATCCTTCCACAAGATTACTTCTTGCAAGCTTGTCAATTGTCTTGAAATTCAAGTGACTCGGCTTCTAGTGCCACTTGACTTGATTCGGTTGTACTCTTTGCTAGCGAGACAAGTGCTTGGTGTGGCGATCGACCAATCTACCACATACATGTTCTTTTATGCGGATCCTTGCAACACTACTTCATTTGATTCGATGTCTTTTTGATTTGGCACACTCCCATATTGAATCCAACATTATAGCCCTTGTCACGCGAGTTGGTGATGCTTAACAAGTTGAAGTTGAGGCCTTCAACGTATGCAACATCTGTGATTTCTAATCCATTTTTCTTGATGGATCCGGTGCCTCTTATTTCCCCGGAGCTCCATTTCCTCCAAATATGACTTTTGCATAGGTGCACATTCGGTCGGGCAGAACAACCGAACCAAACCGACCAACTTTCGGTTAACTCGAAAATTCGGTTGCTCAAAAATGGCAAACCAAAAACCGAACCGAACTGCTCGGTTCGGTTTGGTTCGACAAAATTTGTTCGGTCGGTTCGGTTCGGTTTCTAGTCAAAATTTTAATGAAATTTTTTAAAAAAAAAAAAAATGCATGCGATTTGAATTACAATTACAAGGGTCTGCCTGCATGCGATGCAACATCAACAAGTCTGCCTTATCGGAGTTTGAACATAGTTCGTCGAGGTCGCGGCGGAGTGGTGGTTGGTGGGTTTCTTTCTTCGAGTTTGACAGAGGTCGTATAGGACTAAGGAAAGAACTTAGAAAGTTTCTACCCCTTTTAATCTTTCAAACTTCAGTCAATCAGTCTTCTTAAATCTTTAAAAAAAAGCATTTTTTAAGTAAGGAAAAAAGCACTTTTTTAAAAGGTGTAGCCCCTCTGTAATCACTAATCAGTCACTCTTCGTCTCTTCCTTTCAACAAATTAGCAATATTTATTAAAAAATTAAATATATAAAAACTTCGGTTTTTCGGTCGGTTTTAGTCAACCTGGTCCTCCCCACATAAACCGAAACCGAAACCGAATTTGGCCAAACTAAAAACTGAATTTTGATAGATTTTTCTTGTTTCTGTCATGTGTATGCCGGAACAGCCTATCCATGTACCAGGTTCCTTGTCACTCGGTTGTTCCCGAACTCCGCAATCAAGGAAATTATTTTTAGGTACCCATACTTATGCAGGTCCTGAAGGGTTAATCTTGTAAGATGATCCAACCAACCTATAGCCAAATGATTTGACTCTAAGAGGTTGCCATCTATCGTGCCATAATCATAATTCACTTTTGGCAAATTGCTTGGGGCTTTAGGTTCACACAAACGTGTGTCTTTTGTCTGTATACTGTGTGTGAGTTTTAGCAATTGCCTTCTTTGGGTAATTGTGATATTTCTGAGTGTAGTGCTTGGGTGCATATGTGTGCTGATGATAGCTCTTTTGCCTTTGGAATGACCTTTGTTGAGGTCTAGGTCTTTGCCATTTAGGCTTGTATTCCATAGGTCTTTGCTGATATTTCACATTATTCCAATCAGCTTGGCTTGGATAATTTTTACCATTCCCATCATATGTGTTCCTTTGATACAACTTCTGGGGTTTCTGGTAGCTCTTTTTCTTCTTCACAGAGTACTTCCTGTTTGGAGTTTGCTGAGGCACTCTGCTGGATTTCTTCTCAGCTGTCCTCTCAGCATACTCAACTGGCTGTTTTCCTTTTCCTTTATAACCAAGGCCAGTTTGTTTGTGGTTGTGCTTTGGAATGAATGTGTGTGCAACATTTGGTGTCTTGGATTTTTGAGATGCTTCATTACTTGAAGATCCTTTTTCCAAAATCACTCTGGGAGTTTGCTTGTGCACAAAGGAATTGAATCCTATGCATGTCTTATCTCCACATTCTTTTTGGCTCATAATAAGGTCATCCAATGATTTAGATGCCTTTGTGAATGAAGCAATCACATTTTTGAGATCATTTTCCCTATTTTCTATAGCACTATTTCTCGCTATTAGTTTAGCATTTTCAGACCTTGACTCTTTGTTCTCATCGGCTATGTGACTTAGAGAACTCGGCTCCTTATTCAAATTTGTGAGTTTTGGCTTTTAGTGGGCTTGTTTTCCTCATTTAATAGTGTGTGTGAGGACTTAATGTGCTCAAAGTCTTTCATCATTTTTGCCTAATGAATCATAAAGATCGAGTGGGTGATGAAGTGTGTGTGTTACAATCACTATCACTAGAATGAGTGAGATGAGTTAGAGTGTACCTCATCCTCTTGGTTAGGTTGATCTTGTTCTTTAGCCATTAGGCAGTTAAGGCTTCTTCTTCGAGTCACTTGAGTAGTCAGCTTCACTACTCTCTTAGTCTGCTGCTTCTTTTGACTTAGCTGTCTCAGCAGCCAACATGGCCTTTTTCTTTTCTTGTCTTCTTTCTCTGAAGACTCTTCTTTCTTCTTCATTCCCGTATTTGTTGACTACGAGGATATGGACAAATCAATAGCAAAATGTCCTGGTTGTCCAATTCCAACACGTTTTCAACTTTTTGGTCACTCTTTCATTTCTTGAGTTGTCGCCTCTTTGATATTCGACCTTTTGATGCTCGGCTCTTTTTGGTGGCCTATCTTCCCTTGACTTGGAGGAGCTGAATGCCTTCTGGAGGATTCACCTTTGTTTCTTTTGTAGTTCTTGTTGAAGAACTTGTTAAATCTTTTAACCATCGGGGCAATCTCCTCCTGGTCAATGACTTCTTTGACCTCGGCTCTCTTCCCATCCTTGACTATGAGTGCAAATCGTTTTTGGGTACAACTGTCTCTTCTTGATCTTTTCTTCTCCAAAATTCGTAGGCTTTGAGATCCGAGAATAGCTCATGGTTGGATGTTATGGTGAGGTTCATTGATTGTCTTAGGGCCATGACCTTCATTTCCCATTCACCGGGAGGCTTCTTAGAATCTTCATACACATTTCCTTCGTGTATATTCTTTCCCAAGTACGAGATAGTTCATTGGTAATCTCGGTGAATCGAGCATCCAAATTGATCCAAGGTTTCACTGCAAGCATTTTAAAATTTTCAAATTTTTGTACAAAGAACAAATAACTTATTTTCCTTAATTTGCTCCGATCCTTCACAAATTAAAGTTAATTTATCCCATATTTCTTTGGTTGTCTTGCAAGATTTGACTTTGTTGAACATGGCTTTGTCCAAAGTCTTGTAAAGTATATCTTAGGCCACATTGTCTAGGTTGTATCTTTTTCTGTCATCATTTGTCCATTCACTCTTGGTTTTTCAACCATAGGCGGTCTAGAGCAATGACCTCTTCTCCTTCAAATGCATCGGCTCTCCTTGCGACTTTGTTCACTTTCATTATTTGCGATGGCCCATCCTCTATCACTATCCACATCTCATCATGTAAAGCGCTAGATGAGCTGCATACGTATTTTCCGGTCATCAAATTCTTCAATGGTGAACATAGGAATGCGTGTCAAATTTGCTTCCATGATAATAACTTTGTTTGTTTAAAAATGGCTTTCGAAAGAACAAGTGTTAAAAACTTCTTTGAAAGATTGGAGATCTAGTTCAAGAACTTGATGCGGAAGGCTCAATGAACCAACCGCTCGATATCACTTGTAGGTCCCAAGGGGGTGTGAGTAAGGTTTAGAAGGGGGGTTGAATAAACCTTACCAACTTTTCGATTTTAGTCCTTTTAAAATAATACTGAGTTAAATACACAGCTAAATCCTTGAGGGACATCTAAGTTAGTTAACCAATAGAGTTAGCCACTCAACGACTTTCGATTGAGTTGTTGATAGAATAACTCAAATTTTTTTAGTCTAAACCTTAACTCGGCGGTGATGAGATTTTTAAATGAAAGACTTAACACCCTTGAATTTGGTTTAAGTTTGTTTTAAAGTAATATGCGAAATAAAAATATTGAAATGTAAATGACACAATAATTGTTATAGAGGTTCGAAGATGGGGTAATTCTTCTACTCCTCTATTCTCCAACTCCTGGAGGAATCCACTAAGTATTGATCGAGTACAAAGTGGTTATCGGTTCAAATACAAGTCTTGATCACACAAATGACTTGATCCTTTGGGACTTAGTCCGGAGATGCCTTGGTCACACACCGTGGCTTCTCGTTCGACTCGGCTTCTTCTTCACGGGCGGCTGCCTTGCTACTTGACTCACTTGCTCAAGCTTCTTAGATTTGATCACGAAGCCCTCCAATGACTTGAGAGTGGTTCGACCTTGAACCTTTCTACAATCCTCCTTGGAATGTAGACCCCTTTTGATTCTTCAAAAGTTTCCTCTTCAACAGTTTGAAGTTGTCTTTCCTTCACGACTTGGTGTTGGATCGATTTCCTTCGAAAGTTAAGCTTGAGGATTTTGCTTGAATAACTTGAGAATATTTTGCGAGGTTCTGATATGAATAATTGCTTGAATGCTCGGTATGCAAGGTAACCTTTTCTCAAAGTGATTCCTCACCTTTTATAGTGAACTTTCAAAAGTCACTTGTGTTCGTTGGCTTGTCTTGTTGCGATCCTTGATGTTGACATTTACTCGTATTAAATGAATGTTCAGACTTTTCGAGTCGACACGAGGTGCGATGATTCCCATTGGTTTATTCCTTTTGCATGCTTCGGGGATCGAACACTTTAAGACATGGCAAAGATGGAAGTATTACTTGTTTAGGTAATATTCTTAACTTCGTACAGCAACGGATTCTTTTCGATTGTCTTGACTTGATCATAGGTGTAAGTCCAAGTGGCTACGATAATCTAGAGGGGGTGAATAGATTATCTCCATCTTTTCGATTTCGCCCTCTTTTTTCGAACAAAACAAGCCAAGACAATAATAAAGGTGCGGGAAGTAAACAACACGTCGATTTATAGAGGTTCAACCCACCTAGGGCCTAATCCTCTACCACCCCAAAGATATCCTGGATGGATTTCAAAAAGAAAAAGATTTTATTAATTACCAAAATTAATACAACACCTTACAACATCACCTTGAAGAGCACCACACTCTTCGACAACACCACCTTTGAGATTACCACAATCTCTCTTGAAGATTACCGCAATCTCCAACGGCACCTTATGAAGATTACCACAATCTTCAACCTTGAAGAATACCAAATTCTTCAACACCTCAATAAGAAGATCACCACAATCTTCTTGCACCTATCTAGATCATCCAAGTGTGTTCTTACCACAACAACACTCACAAGGATATCTTGTGTTGAATGATAACCCAAATTCAAGATTACAACTCGATAATGAATAATACAATTTGAGTGCAAGTGTAATCAAGAAATAAAAGCCTAGACCTCAAGATGTGAAAGTGATAAGCTAGGCAAATTACAACAAGAATGATAACAATGAAGAGCTAAAGACTTTGCTTGAATGTATCTTGTTGTGTTGTATCTCAAGTGTTGTATTGGTTGCTCCAAAACTTCCTCTATTTATAGGAGATGATTGATCAAACATAGGCTCCTCTTGGGGATTGAAAATCTACAGAAAAATACAATTAAAATCAAGAATATAGTTGTTAGAAATCAATCCCACAAAATAAGGAAAGTTTGTCTGCTGCACAACGGTTAGAAATTTGCTGTCAAACTTGAGGGCGACCGGTCGCGCACAAATAGACGTTTGAAGAATACACTGAAAAATAACATAGGCCGACGGCCAGGTCGGGGTCTTCGACCGAGTCGACCCCTTTGTAGGACCGGTCCCTCTTGTTGCAAAAACAAGAGACGCGTTAGCTCTGTTTCAAAGCATGACTTGCACCGGCCGCACCCTGGGTGACCGTCAACCTTACACGGCGGACGCCTGTGGCGACCGATCGACTGCTCAATATTTTCTCCGTCTCATTTTTGTTCCAAAATTCATCTTCAGTGCGGGTTGCCCTATAGGGGCGACCGGTCGACCTCGAGACGCAAATGTTGTCCATTTTTTGTCGAAAATAAACCTCAAGAAATACTCCAAAATTTAGTAAAAACATTTTAAACCGATCGGGAGTATTTAGACAACATTTAGGAACCTTGTTTTGATGTAAAAACTTATTAACATAAAATCATTAAAAGTGTTGTCCAATTTTATCTAAAATAAAACTTGAAGAAATACTCCGAATAAATCGTAAAAATATTTCAAATCATTTAGGAGTATTTGGACAACAATTAAAAACATTGTTTTGGTGTAAAAATAAAATCATCAAAATTAAGATAAAAACATGTATCAAACAATCTCCCCCTTTTTGATGATTACAAACCAAAACAATTTTTACAAATATTAGGAGGACAATTTTTTAAAATAATTTTCCGGTAAAAACATCTAACCGTTTAGAAGCGACCAAAATTTCCAAAATAACATAAGCAACCAAATAAGGGAGTAAATATTATCCAAGTATTAGCACAAGCTCCCCCTATCAACAAGCACATCAAGTGTAATGTAAAAGCAATCAACCACAAGCTAGAAGCTTAGCTTTTACATATTGATCTTAAGTACAAGAGCTTATAAGCTCCCCCACAACAAAACATCATTAGACAAGTATATAAGTCCATCATACAACAATTGGACTAAGTATAGTCCACAACTTATGGCTTTAAGAAGCCATAGCTTATAGCTTCTATCACAAGCTTATATTAGCTTTTAAGAGCTAATGAGCTTATAACCTGTTTCTCCCCTTTGGAATCATCAAAAAGAATGTTAGGGCGATAAAAACATCATATAATCATAACAAAGTGCGCAACTAGACCGATGTATCGAGCTATTTGAACATTGAAGCTTATAATCCAAATAGGAGGTAAAAGTCGATCATACGACTTGTAGAAGCTTATGAAAACTCATTTGATTTGCAAAACATGATCTCTATAAATATACAAGACTTTTGAAATCGAGCCAAGTTTTTCATCACCAAATCGGTTCAAACACAATACAATACATCATAAATGACAAGCTCATCACAAGCATATGAAACTTCCATAAAAAATATAACAATTAAGTCACAATCTCGGGGTTCAACCCAATTGAGCATAGGAAGTAAAATTCTTACCATTCAATCGGTAAAGATGAGCAATGATGTTGATAATCGAGCTAGATAATCCCCAAAATATGAAATTTATGCAACGAAACTCATTTGGAGTGAGTTGTGTGTGCAAATGACAAAGGGGTCGAAATAGAGAAGAAACACATCAAAATGGCAAAATACAAGAACAAAGACGATTTTAACCAAACTTACACAGTGGGCGACCAGTCGAGCTTGGGCGACGGTCGGCGGTGGGCGACCGGTCGACCCCTGTCCTGGCAGCCCACTGGTTTAATTCTGTTTTGAAAATCCGAAGTTTGATCCAAAAATCCGATTTTTCGCCCCTGAGTTTTAAAAACATGCAAAATGCAAACGTAGACCTCATTCAATATACATTATGTCATAATCAAGCTCAAAATGGAGTAAAATACTCGGCGGTAAACGATTAAAAAGTCCGCGAGTTATCCTTAAGATGGAATTAAACACATCTCAAGTTTTTGTTAAACATGCAATCCTTTAGAAAAAAAGATATCGAATCTCAATATGTTTAGTTCGATTATGACGAACCATATTTTGAAAAATTATTATCACCGGACTTGTTATCCCGAAAATAAGAACGTTTTAGGACTTTGGATACAACAAGTCATAAGAAAAAGTGCCTGTCAAATATTTGAAAATTTCTTTTAACGGCACTTTAATGAGATTCGTTGGGATAGTGTTTTTTGAAGTCGAGCATATAGACGTAAGGCATATGGAATGTCGAGTCTATGGGAGTAGTAAAAATGAATGAACATACCTCGAATTTGTTTGTCAACCGATATGCCTTCCTCAACCTTTGTCAATCTTTACATGGTAGTCATAGAGGTTGAGATGATTCTTTCTTATTCAATGCATCACTTCTTCTTTTGTATACTTTGAGTGTGGAATATAACCACCTTCTTGGCATTGTTGAACTTGAATTCCAATGAAGAAATTGAGCTCCCCCATCATGATCATCTTGAATTTACCTTGCAACAACTTAGAAAATATCTTGTACAAAACTTCATTAGTAGCACCATAAATGATATCATAAATTTGTACAAGTAAGCATTCTTGCCCCTTTTCAAAAACAAAGAGAGTAGTGTCAACTTTACCTCTTGTAAAATCATTTTGCAAAAGAAACTATCAAAGTTTATCATACCATACAAGGGGTACTTGTTTACAACATAACAAGGCCTTTTATAAAAACTATTTTGGCCCATAAAAATTTTCAAACCCGGTTGTTTCACATAGACTTCTTCTTGAACGAAAACCGTTTAGAAAATTGGATTTAACATCCATTAGGTAAAACTTGAAATTTTAAAACAAGAATGGGCAAGTAGAATGCGAATAGCTTCTAAATGTTCTACGGTGCAAATGTATCATCAAAATCAATACCTTCTTCTTGACAATACCATTGAGCTACTAACCTTGCCTTGGTCATCAAGCTTGTTTCAAATACCATAAATTTCTGCAAAATCTTAACAAGATATCTTGCACACGAGCATAGTAATATCGAATAATAGAGACACTATAGCAAGTAACACATACTATGCTTAAAGAAAATCATCAAGAATATAATACAACATGTAAGTTCAAATAAGCTTATAGAAAGCTATATAAGGTCTCTTTTAAAATTTGAAACTCCGAGAGCAAATAGTTGAGACCTCATTAAAAAGAAGTTTTGAACAAGAGTTGGCAAAGCAAATATGTGCAATCAAATAACGAATAGTGCCTTTCAAAATATCAAAAATTCCTCTTAATGGCACTTGTATGAAATAAGCATATAGGCATATGGCAAAACATGTATCGAGTCTATGAGATGAATAACAATAATGAGCGTACCTCGATAGTTCATGTTTCTCTTGATATATTACGAGTAGATAACCATTGAAGAAGATATGTAAATCCTACACAATTCTTAAAACACATTTTGCACAAGACATAATAGTACAAGTGTAGGCCAAGCAATAAGAGATATCACAAAAAAAATGCTTATGCTATAGAAATCCATAAAAACACATAAGTCTAAGTAAGTCCACAACATGTAAGGTCTCATTTTCAAAGGATTTTAAAAACACAAAAATATATATAGAAGAAAAATTTTAAAACTCATTTTGCAATTTAGACACAAATAAAAACATGCATAAAAAAAATAAAATGCATATTTAAATAGGGAGATACGGTTTACCAATTTCGCCATTTCCATGGGTTGTGTCGCTCGCATTGTTGATGATATCTTCCCCTTTGAAAGTCATCTTGTTGATGATAGCTTCTCCGATTGTTCCATTTCCAAGGATTATGTCTTTCCCATATTTGAAAGTGTCTTTCTCTTGGAAATTCATTGTGGTGATGTCTTCTCCTTTGATCAAATGGAATGGGCATTTGATGTCTTCTTGACAGTATGAATTTTCCTTGATTTCGCCGGGTACCTAATATGACATTGCTTTGTGGTACCCTCAAATGTTTGGGTCCTTTGGGATTAGCTTTGAGACTTTTAGATCTCCAACAATAATTAGAGCTATTTCTAGCCCAACAATTATTTATGGCGTGTCCCTTCTTACCACAATAAAAGCAAGTAATAGCACTAACATGCATAGGAGCTCGATTCTTTTTCATATGATTGACAATATTAGGCTTATGATCAAGTTCACTATTCAAATTATCACAACCATGAACATTCACAACTTTGGATATTTTATTGGTACTCAAGTTGGATAAATCATTTTTCATACAATTAATATACTCAACAAGAGTGCTATTTTCTTTTTCAAGGATTCTAACCTTATCAAGAGTGGTGGTGTGAGCACAAGATAGTGATTCATAGGAAGTAGATAAACTATCCTTATCATTTTTCAAAACATTGAATTCCTTTTTCAAATTTTTGTACTTAACAAGTAAAATTTGGAATTCATTTTGAAGGTCATCAAAATCATTTTGCAAATCACTATAATCATTTTGTGTAACAATGTCATAGGAAGTAGAGGGTTTAAGACATACCTCGTTTTCTTCTTCGATGCCCATAAAACATTGTTCGACTACTTCATAGTTGGAAGTTGTAAAAGGCTTGTTCCTTACATTTGACCTTGTATCCCTTTGAGAAGTAGATGCTTTTGAGTTGCTCCTATCATTTGCATATACTTCATGAATGGCTTCTAATTTTTACCATACTTCATGAGCCGATCGAATTCCTACAATAGGATCATATTCCAAATTGGTAAGTGAACAATATAAAATATTTAAAGCTTTACCATTTAAGGAGATGATTTTCTTTTCTTCATCATTGAGCTTCTTGAGAGCTTTGGAGGTGTATGGTGTATCTTTCATCGGAATGGATTCTCCATTGATGACGATGTTCCAAATATCAAACCCGCAACCTTGTAAATAGCATTCCATTCTTTCTTTCCAAAATGCAAAATTTTTGGAATCAAATCGAGGTGGCTTGGTGGTGGAGATGCCGGAAAGGTAGACTTCATTCGTAGCCGACGATCATTCCTATTCACTAGCGATGTGAAACGAGCTTGCCAAAGAGTTTGGCTTTGATACCACTTGTAAGTCCAAGCGGCTACAATAATCTAGAGGAGGTGAATAGATTATCTCCATCTTTTCGATTTTGCCCTCTTTTTTTCGAACAAAACAAGTCAAGACAATAATAAAGGTGCGAGAAGTAAACAACACGCGGTCGATTTATAGAGGTTCAACCCACCTGGGGCCTAATCCTCTACCACCCCAAAGATATCCAGGATGGATTTCAAAAAAAAAGATTTTATTAATTACCAAAATTAATACAACACCTTACAACATCACCTTGAAGAGCATCACACTCTTCTACAACACCACCTTTGAGATTACCACAATCTCTCTTGAAGATTACCACAATCTCCAACAAGCACCTTGTGAAGATTACCACAATCTTCAACACCTCAATAAGAAGATCACAACAATCTTCTTGCACCTATCACCTAGATCATCCAAGTGTGTCCTTACCACAAGAACACTCACAAGGATATCTTGTGTTGAATGATAACCCAAATTCAAGATTACAACTCGATAATGAATAATACAATTTGAGTGCAAGTGTAATCAAGAAATAAGCCTAGACCTCAAGATGTGAAAGTGATAAGCTAGGCAAATTACAACAAGAATGATAACAATGAAGAGCTAAAGACTTTGCTTGAATGTATCTTGTTGTGTTGTATCTCAAGTGTTGTATTGGTTGCTCCAAAACTTCCTCTATTTATAGAAGATGATTGATCAAACATAGGCTCCTCTTGGGGATTGAAAATCTACAAAAATACAATTAAAATCAAGAATATAGTTGTTAGAAATCAATCCCACAAAATAAGGAAAGTTTGTCTCACGCACAACGGTTAGAAATTTGTCATCAAACTTGAGGAGGCGACCGGTCGCGCACAAATAGACGTTTGAGGAATACATCGAAAAATAACATAGGGCGACGGTCCAGGGGTCTTCGACCGGTCGACCCCTTGGAGGGCCGGTCCCCTCGTTGCAAAAATAAGAGACGTTCGCTCTGTTTCAAAGCATGACTTGCAGGCACCGGTCGCACCCTGGGCGACCGATCGACCCTTACGGCCGACGCCAAGCGGCGCGGTCGACCTGCTCAATATTTCCTCCGTCTCATTTTCTGTTCCAAAATTCATCTTCGTGCAGTGCGGGTTGCCCTATAGGGCGGCCTGGTCGACCTCGAGACAGAAATGTTGTCCAATTTTGTCGAAAATAAACCTGAAGAAATACTCCGAAAATTTAGTAAAAACATTTTAAACCGATCGGGAGTATTTAGACAACATTTAGGAACCTTGTTTTGATGTAAAAACTTATTAACATAAAATCATTAAAAGTGTTGTCCAATTTTATCTAAAATAAAACTTGAAGAAATACTCCGAATAAATCGTAAAAATATTTCAAATCATTTAGGAGTATTTGGACAACAATTAAAAACATTGTTTTGGTGTAAAAATAAAATCATCAAAATTAAGATAAAAACATGTATCAAACATGCGGTTCTCTAACTTCCCCAAGTGACTTGAGTTTGCTTCCAATCAATGGATAACTCATCTGTCACTTCAATTTGAGACTTGGCTTCTTGAGTTGACTTGACCGACACTTCACACGGCGTATCCCAACCGATACTCCTTGATCGAGTTCTTGACTTCTCCTCCTTGCCATACTCAACATTTGTTTCTAACGGAGTCTTCATTTCGATCTTGATTGACTTCTTGTATATCCAGGCATAGTGACTTGACTCACTTCATACAACCCAATCTATTACAATGCAAATTACAAGGAAAATGGGGTGCCAACTTTCTAGTCTAAGTTTTACATGGCATTCATCAAAATCTAAACAATAAATTTCCCAACAAGTTGTTAGTTGCAAGAACTCCACAAATGTAATGGAGTAGGTGAAAGGAGGAACATAACTCTCAAGGAAGTTGCAAGGACAATGTTAGGCAAGTTTGGATTGCCTAAGAGATTTTGTCTTTGAAGCTATAAATACGCATGTTATACTCAAAATAGATGCATGATCAACAGAAATTGACTAAGACTCCCTATGAGATTTGGACAGGGAGAAAGCCAAATGTTGGATATTTCGGGATATTTGGATGTAAATGCTTCATCCATAATAATGGCGAAGATAATTTGAAGGCTTTTGATGCTAAAGTCGATGAAGGTATCTTTTGGGATACTCAAATGAAAGTAAAGCCTATAGAGTCTTGAACAGAGGACTATGGTTACGAAGAGTTTATCCATGTGGTTTTTGATAAACCTAATGTGAATGGAGAAGACATTGAAGAGTTAGGCGATAAAATTTGAACCAAATAACTATGCGAAAAGTCTTTATGTTGAAGCTGAAGTAACAACACTCAACCTAGATGAAGATGAGATAGCTGAATCTCAAAGACAGCTGGAAGATCTAGAGCTGAATGAAGATGAAAGAGCTGTTTAAGACAACTTGGCTGCGAGACGGCTAAATCCAGCAGACTTACTCCAACCTTTGATGTGAGATTGCTTTGAGAGACCATCCACCAGAGTTAGTCATTGGAGATGTTAGAGATGGCATAAGAACTAGATCCAGAGCACAGCATGAAGCTATGTTCACTTGTTTTATCTCCCAGATAGAGCCTAAAGATGTGTCTCAAGCATTGGATGACACACATTGGATTCAGGCCATGCAAGAAGAGTTGAATCAGTTTGAAAGAAACAAAGTATGGGAATTAGTTCAAAGGCCAACCCATCAAAATGTTATTGGCACAAAATGGGTTTTCGAAACAAGATGAATGAGGAAGGATCTTTGTAAGAAACAAAGCAAGATTGGTAGCCAAAGGGTATTGCCAAGAAGAAGGCATAGATTTTGATGAAACCTTTGCTCCTGTTACCAGATTGGAAGCAATAAGGATGTTTCTTGCCTATGCTGCACATAAGAACTTCAGTGTGTATCAAATGGATGTGAAGAGTGCATTTTTCTAAATGGACTATTAGAGAAAGAAGTCTATGTTGAACAATCTCCGTGGTTTTTAGCGAAAACTATTGGAGATAAGGTCTACAAGCTCAAGAAAGCATTGTATGGATTGAAACAAGCACCAAGAGCATGGTATGATACATTGTCTCAATTTCTTATCGACAATGGATTCACCGGAGGAAAAGTCGATAGAACACTCTTCAGATTCAAGATGGAGAAAGTATCTTTGCTTGTTCAAATATATGTGTATGACATCATTTTTGGTTCCACAAATAAAGAGTCAGTGTGACAAGTTCTCAAATCTCATGCAAGGCAAATTTGAGATGAGCATGATGGGAGAGCTGACTTTCTTCCTAGGACTTCAAGTCAAACAATTGAAGGATGGAACCTTCAAAAGCCAAACAAAATACACCGAGAGATTTAATGAAGAAATTTGGTATTGAAGAGAAGTCTTCTCGAAAATTCCAATGAATACGCTCAAGATGGACATGGATGCGGATGGAAAAGTCATGTTGATCAAACGAGATATAGAGCCCTAATTGGATCTTTGCTCTATCTAACAAAGAAAGCGGTCGATATCACCTTTGTAGTAGGTGTATGCGCAAGATTTCAATCGCACCAAAAGAGAGCCACATGACTAGCATTTAAGAGAATCCTAAGGTATTTGAAGGGATGCCGGAAGTCGGCTTATGGTATCCAAAAGAAGGTGAATTCAAGCTCATTGGTTACTCGGACTCAAAGCTATCTTGGATGTAGAGTTGACGGGGAAGAGTACCTCGTACATGTCAAAAATGCTTGGAAATAGATTGGTTTCTTGGTTCATGAAGAAACATAATTCAATAGCTACATCCACGGTGACCAAGCAGTACATAGATGCGGGTAGTTGTTGTGCCCAAGTCTTATGGATGAGACAAAGAAATGAGAGACTATGATGTTGAAGAAAAAGAGATTCCAATTATGTGTGATAACATTAGTGCTATTGCAATCACTCAAAATCCAAAGTGTTGCATTCAAGAACAAAGCACATTGATGTCGAGATATCATTTTATAAGAGATCATGTTGAAAAGAAAGACATCGATTTGGAATACATCTCAACCGATAAAAGTTAATCGACATATTCACAAAGCCATTATGTGATTCAAGATTTGAAGAGCTCAAGAATGAGTTAGGGTTAATTGAGTTAAGGAACTCAAAGCAGAGCCAATCAAAGAGTTAGAAGATGAGAAAATGGAAGTAGAGCAAGTTTCACATTTCGGTGAAACAAATTTGCTCGAGAAGTTAGTCAGACGAGTTAGGCCGACAAATGTGAGTTACTTCATAAGTAGAGAAAAGCGGAGTTGAGTCACTTTGGATATAAGTTTGAATCATTTAGGAGCTAAGTGACAAAAATGCGTCATTTTAATCGAAATGGAATGTTTTTAAGGATGACGTCGGTAATAATGACATCACATTAAAAGTCGCACAAGAAACCATATTATTGGATATAAATGTTGTTTCATTTAATGCGGGAATTAAATGCGGTTTTGAAGCTCCAATCTCGGCCGTTGATTTCGATCAAAAATTTCAAACTCCGAAGGACGTCCTTTCACGCCCCTTATATACAAAACTTTGTTTTTCTCTCTCCTCACGAAACTATTCATCTTCAAGCAAAGAAAGTGTGAATCTTATATCTCTTTCGATGTGACAAAGTTTGGGCTCGGGAAGGTGAAATCGTCTAACATCACGCTTGCGCTTCTTGTGATCAATATATCGCCTATCCGTGGGGAATCCTTGAAGACGTCTTTGGTAAGAACTAACAAATTTGTTTTTCTTGTGGATTTTGTAGTGTTGGACGTGAACGAGGACAAGAAAATACCTATCATCTTTGGGCGACCGTTTTTAGCCACAAGAGGGGCTTTGATCGGTAGAAATGGGGAGCTAACTCTGCATGTAAATCGGAGAAAGTCGTATTCACCATCCATCCAACCAACAAAGCTAAAATTTGAATCAAATAATGGTAAGCGGATGGTTGGGAATATAGTCAAGACATTGGAGGTTGGGAAGTTTCTAAGGGAAACGTGGACAACATGCCTATTGGAGCCCCAACTTGAGGATAATCGACATAGTCCGTCAAGATCAAACTTAGCGCTTCTTGGGAGGCAACCCAAGCCCCTTTTTATTGCTTTCATAGTATTAATATAGTTTAGTAGTTGTTTTTGTTTTTTCCTGAATTTTTGCATTCTAAGGAGTAGTAAGTTGCATCACACCCCACCCCTCTTATTTGTGCAAATTCCACATATCCCACTTCATCTTCACAAAGGAGCACTCTAACACCACACACACCATCTTCATCTCTTCCACTCATTATTTGGTAAGTTTGCAACTTCCAAACCCCACCCCATGGTTTTCCCATCATGTGAATGTTGTGGGATTGGATTGTAGTAGTGCTAGGATAATGGTTGTTGATTGGTGGATTGTGGATTGGTTGATCATCTTGGACTTAGACTTGGTGTTGAATTTTGGGATTTACTAGAGTTATCCATTGCATTTACCCTCTTTTCCTAAATTCATGCACACGAGGTGTTTGATTAAATGCCCCAATGACGTTTCACATTGTTTAGTGCTATCTTGCATATCTATGCTCATCTTTTGACATGGCACTATATTTTCCACTTGGGTGCTTTATGTACGTACTTTGATTGTCAATTTCTCACCCATAACCGAATTCCATGGTTCCACGAGTTTTGTTTTCTTGTCTACCTTGCTAGGTTACAAAGATGCGAAACCAAAAAGCCCGGAGCCAAGGCGAAGGAAAGAACAAGACCACACCTCGAGGCATACAACACCCACGGGCTTGTGCGCTAGGATGCGTAGTGAGCTTATACGAGACACTTCATACACGTAGTAGTACCACATGACTTAAGGAGCCTTCGCTCTTCGGCTACCAGGAAAGTCCTTTTTCCCACCTCTCCATTGGGGACAATGTCGTTTTAAGTTTGGGGGATGCAAACTATTTTTATTCATCGAGTCGAGTCTTGAGTTTGAAAAAAAAAAAAAAGAGTCTAAAGTCAAGTCGGGTCGTCTGTAAAAACTGTGAAATCCGCATGACTAAGTGAATTTGTTGAATATGAGTTGAACGGTCAAGAGAGCATGTGTTTGAACTGTGATTTAATCTTCTTTCCATTAATTCCATCTGTGTGCTTAACTTTGTTGATTTATTCGGGGGATGATTTATGCGATTGAGTGTTTCTTTTATGATCCCACCGGATTATAGAACTTGTCGATCACTAGTCGAGGCGAAATCTAGGTGAAGTAACACTAAGGAAGTGATTTAGGCCATCTTTGAACAAGCTAGAGCCTAAAATGCCTACCTTTGTATTATATTTTCCCTAGTGTCCCTCTTTGAGCCTTATAAACCCGTTTCTTTGGCAACCAATCTAATACCCAGAGCCTAAATGTGAATATCCTAATTACCCATCACTCATACACACAAAGTATAGAAAAATATTGAAGGTTGAGGAGGGTATGATGAGAAGGGTATGTGTTTAATTGCATGAAGTTGCCGAGAAAGAAAAATATGAAACCCCATGTATGCAAAAGAATAAGTTTGGGGGTTTCGAGAAAAAGAGAAAGGAAAGAAAAAAAGAAAATAAAATGAGAAAAATCAGCGGGATATAAGGTTCATAAACATTGGGATGTCAAAAAGTGAAGGGTAGTTGCTAATTGGTGATTTGAAGTGATAATTGTGTGTTTGGGTGATTTGAGCCACTTTTTCCTATATTTTCCTACCTTACCCTAAGCCTACATTACAAGCTTTGAAAGTCCTATTGATCCTTGTGTTACATTAGCCTACATTAGTGGAGATTAGTGTGAAAGACAACCTTATGGAGTCCGGTAAACATTCTATCTTTATATTCGGGGAGTGGATTGTCTTGAAAACATTTGATTGCGTGAATCTATCTCGGATAATGAAAACGGAGTTGGCATGAGCATTCCACCTTCATGATCACATGGTGAAAACACGTGCTTGATTGATAGTGAAATGAAATTTGACGAATGAGTTTGGTTGTGAAGTTTTACAGTTAGTCTGTTGAGTCAGTCGTCTTTATTTTTATTTCCTTCATGATTGTTGAATTTTTAGAGTCCGCAATTGCTTGAGGACAAGCAAACATCTAAGTTTGGGGGTATTTATTAAGTTGGTTTTATACCAAGGTATTAAGTATTCTAGACTAGGATTGTGCGTTATTTTCGGGTATTTTTAGTGTCGTTTGAGTCGAATACATGTAATTAGATGTCGTTTGAGAGATGGGACTGGTCTTGGTAGCCGAAATTGATTAAGAACGATGAAAAACGTGTTTGGATGGTGAAGATCGCATTTTAGAAGCGAGAAAAATGGAAAAATATTGAGTAAGATCGGCGCCGCATACTAAAACCCCGCACCGCAGCGCGAGGGTCGAAAATCGTCTGATAGCAAAAAGAGTGGTGGATGCTGCAGCGCCAGACGCAAGAGGCTGCAGCGCCGAGCGGATAGCAGCGCGAGCGAATAAGCAAAGCAAGGGAAGTCTTGATGGGCGCTACAAAGACCGAGGCCAAGGGGCTACAGCGCCGGCGCGTGTGGCGGTGAGGACGACATGCGGCGGATCGAGCGCGCTGCAGCAAAAGCTAAGCTGCCGCAGCGCGCGATGAGCAAAGCAGGGGCGTCTCAAAGCGCAGCGAGCGAAGACGATGGTAGGGTGCGCAGCTGCAACATGGGCTGAACACTGGGCCTATTATTTTTGGGCTTTTCGACGGATTTTCGAGGGTTTCGAGCTTATAAATACAAGAACTCACGTACACACAAAGGGTTGGACATTTTTGAGAGCACAAGGGACGATTTTGAGCAAAGAGAAAGAGTTCGGGATGATATTCGTGTAAGTCCAAGCGGCTACGATAATCTAGAGAGGGGGTGAATAGATTATCTCCATCTTTTCGATTTCGCCCTCTTTTTCGAACCAAATGCTCAAACACAATAATAAAGGTGTGGAATGTAAACAACACACGTCGATTTATAGAGGTTCAACCCACCTAGGGCCTAATCCTCTACCACCCCAAAGATATCCTCAGGGATGGATTTCAAAAAGAAAAAGATTTTATTAATTTACCACAAATTATTACAACACCAACTTACAACAACACCTTGAAGAGCACCACACTCTTCTTCAACACCACCTTTGATATTACCACAATCTCACTTGAAGATTACCACAATCTTCCTTCAACGGCACCTTGTGAAGATTACCCCATCTTCAACCTTGAAGAATACCAAATTCTTCAACACCACAATAAGAAGATCACCACAATCTTCTTGCACCTATCACCTAGATCATCCAAGTGTGTTCTTACCACAAGAACACTCACAAGGATATCTTGTGTTGAATGATAACCAAAAATCAAGATTACAACTCAATAATGAATATTACAATTTGAGTGCAAAGTGTAATCAAGAATAGCCTAGACCTCAAAGATGTGAAAGTGATAAGCTAGGCAAATTTACAACAAGAATAATAACAATGAAAGATCAAGTATTTGCTTTAAGTGTATCTTGTTGTGTTGTATCTCAATTGTTATCTTGGTTGCTTCAAAACTTCATCTATTTATAGGAGATGATTGATCAAGCATAGGCTCCTCTTGGGGATTGAAAATCTGAGAAAAATACAATTAAAATCAAGAATATAATCTGTTAGAAATCAATCCCACATTTTAAGGAAATGTGTCTCGTCAAATCAAACGGTCATATTTTTCTTTGTCAAAGCACAGGCGACCGTCACACACAAATAAGAGATTTGAATAACACATTGAAAATTACAACAGGCGGCCAGTCGACATAGGCTTGACCGGCGACCCTTGTCTCAACCGGTCCCCTAAGTGTTTTGTTGAGAAAACATTGTTCTCGCTTTGAAGAACGTTCGTGCACGGTCGACCCCACTGGCGGCCGGCCGACGGACGGCCGACGCCCGAAGCGATCGATCGACTGACGTTTTTCACTTCCGTCTCATTTTTTTGTTCCAAAATATCTTCAGTACGGTTGCCCTATAGGGCGGACCGGTCGACCTCGAGATAGAAATATTGTCCAATTTTTATCGAAAATAAAACTCAAGAAATACTCAAAATATGTTAAAAACATTTTAAACCAATTGGGAGTATTTAGACAACATTTAGAACCTTGTTTTGAAGTGAAAATTTATAAACATAAAATCATTAGAAGTGTTGTCCAATTTTATCTAAAGTAAAACTTGAAGAAATACTCCGAAAAATATTAAAACCATTTTAAATCATTTAGGAGTATTTGGACAACAATTAAAAATATTGTTTTGGTGTAAAAATAAAATCATCAAAATTAAGATAAAAACATGTATCAAACAATCTCCCCCTTTTTGATGATTACAAACCAAAATAATTTTTACATAAACTAAGAGAGCAATTTTAGAAATGATTTTCCGGTAAAAATATTTAACCGTTTGGAAGCAACCAAAATTTCCAAAGTACATAAGCAACCAATAGGAGTAAATATATTCAATAATAAGCACAAGCTCCCCCTATCAACAAGCATATCAAGAATAATGTAAAAGCAATTATCCATAAGCTAAAAGCTTAGCTTTTACATTTTGTTCAAGAGCTTATAAGCTCCCCCTGTCATAAAGCATCATTAGACATTTATATAAGTCCATCAAACAATAATTGGACTAAAAATAAATCACAACTTATGACTTTTATGAGACATAGCTTATAGCTTTTATAACAAGCTTTTATGAGCTTCTTTGAGCTAATGAGTCAATATCCTATTTCTCCCCTTTGGAATCATCAAAAAGAATGTTAGGATGATAGAAACATCATATAATGACATCAAAGTGCACCAAAGGGACGGTTTATCAACCGTTGAGCAACTTAAGCTTTAAAAAATCCAAGGAAAAAATTGGAGAAATGTATCATAAGAAATCCATAAGCTCATTTGTTAGCTAAAAACATGATCTCAAAAAGATTTTAAGACATTGAACATAAGAGATTCATGTAGAAGTTGAAATTTTCATTGTGACACTTCATCGAACACTTGGCGGGCGTCAAAAATTTGAAAGATATATATATAGCCCTTGTAAATGAAATCAAGCCAAGTTGTTCATACCATTACCAAAAGCAATTTTCAACATGTATCCAACAAATAATGGGCATAAACAAAGTAAATTCTCAAGGTTCAACCCAATTGAGATAATTTAGCCAAAGAGAGATCAAGGCATTACCAATGCCATCAAGCAAAAAAAAGCCATTAAGAGATACATGTCAAGCATCAAACAATGCATATTAGACATTACAAATGTCCCAAAATATCCATCTAAGCAAAATAATTAAAGCATTAAAAGAAGCACTTTTACCATCAAGTACTTCATATCAATTATCAAACAATGCCATATAAGAGTATTTTTACCATCAAATACTCCATCAATATCATGATCATCCACAAGTCATTATCAACTCGCAATTTTAACCCTTTCAAGAAAAACAAGCAAATCTCATTAGTCCAAAGGAGTTTTATAAAAATACAAAGCAACATGAACATAAAAGCTAGAAAGTAAAGGGGTGGGAAACATCATTCCTCGTCTGAAGAGAAGCAAGTTACGGGAATAAGATCTTTGATGAATTTCTTCAACTTGCCGATTGACCTTTTCAAACTAGAATTTTCCTTTTTCACAACCCGGAGCTCTTTTCTAAGAGAGGCTACATCTCTAAATGTTTCTCTTTCCACTTTGGCCATTCTCTCTTTGAGATTTAAATCTTCAACATCCAACTCGTCTTCATCTCCTTCCTCATTTTCTTCCTCCCTAATTTCTTGTTCATATCCCACATTCTCTTCTTCTTGTTCCTCTTCTTCATTTCCCACATTCACTTCTTCCTCATCTTCTTGTTCATCAACATTACCTCTTCCAATATTTTCAACCTCATTATCATTAAAGAAATCATCCCGAGGTTGTTGTTAATATCGGGCACGCCCCTAGCGGCTTTGGTAGGAACCCGTGGTAAATGTCGTCGCATTCTTACCATTTGTAGGATGTTGGCATTATCAAAATCATTGTGACGAATTTCGGTATTCATTTCATTTTCCGGGTATCCCGATAAGTATAAAAGTTGGCAAATTAAATTACCCAAAGTATATTTTTCTTGGTAAGCTTTCTAGATTCCGACAAACAATACACAAAAATTGCTCCATAATTTACTATTTCTCCTTGAACAATCTTATAGGTGAGAAAGAGTTCGAGATTACTCGGAAGTTTTATTTCCTTTCCACAAACACAATAGGAGAAAATAATAGATATAATCCGATAATTTGGCGGCATTGCCGAGTATGTCACTGGGATACACTCCTAAAAAGGTTTTCACATCATCTAGTGAAACACCGAAAATGTTATCATCCCAATGAGCGCAATCCACATTAACCACTCCATCATTTGGCACGTTAAAGTGATTGCAAATATCGCCAATGTCCATGAAAAATGCCTACCATTAACAAATGAGTGAAGTTCCAACGGATTATCTACCAAGCATCAACTATCCACATATTTGCATAAAAAAGTTTTATAAGCTCGTCATCATAATGCATGCACGGATTATCCCAAAGTGAAACCCATCCTTGAATTTCAAAGTAAGCCCTAATATCCAGAAATTCATCATGAAATGCTTGAAATCGAACCATACGAGTGCACGCAATTTTCTTATCATTTAATCCAATATTCTCATAATGCTCCTCCGCAAGTTTATTTAGAAATCGAAATCTATTAGCTCTGAGGGAGGCTCGTAAAGGAGTGATAACTTACTAGAGTCCCAATGAATGCTCGATTTTGAAACCCCGATTCTTAATTCGACAATCTCCTCTTCCGTAGCCGATTTTGATAATCTCTTTGTGGAATATCATCTCGTTGGGGATTGGAGGAAGATTCTCCCCTTTGCCTCCTTCTCCTCTTTTGAGGATTTCGTTCGATAGAATTTCTTGGAGGTGCCATATATGTGAAATTCTTGCAAAAAGAAGTGGGTTAGCAAGAAAAATCACAAAGATTGATGAAGAATTGAAGAACTTAGGAGAAAGGATGATTTGCGGCTTGTAAGGGTTTGGAGAGTTTCTTTAGTTCTGTTTCAAAAGAAAGGCGGAACGTTTTAATCTTGAAAATTTGCACTTTGGCGGCCGGCCGGGTGGGGTGCGACCGGCCGACGTGCGGGCGGCACGGTCGCCCGCTGACCGTCCCAAAGTGCAATTTTTCTTTCTCGAAACTTTCCAAACTTCGATTTTCACCCCAAAAGTTTTAAAACTTTGCAAAGAGATAATTTTGGACCAAGTCCAACAAATACGGGTTTCGGAAAACATATATTCGAGAAAACGAGACTTAACGAGTAGTGCCCTTTTTAAAAAATTTGCAAAATCATTTAGGGGCACTTAAGGGGTTGAAATGAAATATCTTGAAAGATATGTGCATCAATAATATCGAGTTCTAAGAGAAATACGAGTGACCATACCTCGATAGCTTAAGAAACTTGATGACGAAATAGCCAATGAATATGAGATGCATATCCTACACAATTCTTAGACAAAATTTGCACAAAAGCACAAGTGTAGGCAAGTAATAGGAGATATAAAAAAATACTTATGCTATAAAAATTCATAAGAGATAATAAACCACATAAGTCTAATTAAATGCACAAGAGTTTTAGAAATATCATGCAAGGTCTTCTTTTTAAAAAATTTGAAACTCACAAATATATTAAAGACCTAAATAAAAAAAAATACTTGAAAAATCATTTTGCAATAAAGACACACATAAAAACATGCATAGAATTAAAATAAAATGCATATATAGATGGGGAGATACGGTTTACTAATTACGCCGTTTTTCATGGGTTGTGTCTTTCCCATTGTTGATGATATCTTCCCCTTAAGAAGTCACTTTGTTGATGATGATTTCTTTGATTACTCCATTTCCAAGGTTTGTTACCTTCCCATTGTTGATGGTCTCTCCTTCTTTGAAAATCATCTTGTTGATGATTTCTTTGCCATTTCAAGGATTGTGTTCTTCCCATTTTTGATTATATCCTCTTCTTGGAAATTGATTTTGTTGAAAATGATTTCTTCTTCTTTGATCAAATGAGATATTCATTTGATGTTTCCTTGGTGGCATGAATTTTCTCCGATTATTATTTCACGTACCTAATAAAATATTATTTTGTGGTACCCTCAAGTGTTTGGGTCCTTTAGGATTAGCTTTGAGATTTTTAGGTCTCCAACAATAATTAGAGCTATTTCTAGCTCGACAAGTATTTACCGTATGACCATTTTTACCGCAATAGAAGCATATAATAATTCTAGGAGCATAATGACCAACGTCTTGAGAGACTTGATTCTTTTTCATGTGATTGACACCCTTGGCTTATGATCAAGTTCTAGTTTTGAATTATCACAACAATCAACAATATCGGTCATTCTATTGGTACTCAAGTTGGATTTTAATAAATCCTTTTTCATGCAATCAATATTCTCAACAAGAGTACTATATTCTTTTTCAAGGTTTCTAACCTTGTTAAGTGTGGTGGTGTGAGCACATGATAGTGATTCATAAGAAGTAAATAAACTATCCTTATCATTTTTCAAAACATTGAATTCCTTTTTCAAATTTTTGTATTTAACAAGTAAGCTTTGGAATTCATTTTGAAGTACATCATAATCATTTTGCAAATCACTATAATCATTTTGAATAACAATATCATAGGAAGTAGAGGTTTAAGACATACCTCGTTTTCTTCTTTGATGCCCATAAGACAATGTTCAACTTCTTCATAGTTGGAAGTTGTAAGGGGCTTGTTCCTTAGATTTGACATTGTATCCCTTTGAGAAATAGATGCTTTTGTTTGACTCCTTTCATTTGCAAATACTCCATAGATGGCTTCTAATTTTTGCCATACTTCATGTGCCGATCAATTCCTACAATATGTTCATATACCAAATTAGTAAGTGAACAATACAAAATATTGAGAGCTTTACCGTTTAAGAAGATGATTTCCTTTTCTTCATCATTGAGCTCTTTGAAGCCTTTGGAGGTGTGTGGTTTGTCTTTCATCGGAATGGATTCTCCATTTATGATGGTGTTCCAAATATCAAACCCGCAACCTTGTAAATAGCATTCCATTCTTTCTTTCCAAAATATAAAATTTTTGGAATCAAATAGTGGTGGCTTGGTGGTGGAGTGTTGGATAGATGAGCTTCGTTCGTAGGCGACCATCGTTTCTCTTCACTCGCGATGTGAAACGAGCTTGCCAAAGTTTGGCTCACGATACCACTTGTAAGTCCAAGTGGCTACGATAATCTAGAGGGGGTGAATAGATTATCTCCATCTTTTCGATTTCGCCCTCTTTTTCGAACCAAATGCTCAAACACAATAATAAAGGTGTGGAATGTAAACAACACACGCGTCGATTTATAGAGGTTCAACCCACCTAGGGCCTAATTCTCTACCACCCCAAGATATCCAGGGATGGATTTCAAAAAAAAAAAAGATTTTATTAATTTACCACAAATTAATACAACACCAACTTACAACAACACCTTGAAGAGCACCACACTCTTCTTCAACACCACCTTTTAGATTACCACAATCTCACTTGAAGATTACCACAATCTTCCTTCAACGGCACCTTGTGAAGATTACCACAATCTTCAACCTTGAAGAATACCAAATTATTCAACACCACAATAAGAAGATCACCACAATCTTCTTGCACCTATCACCTAGATCATCCAAGTGTGTTCTTACCACAAGAACACTCACAAGGATATCTTGTGTTGAATGATAACCAAAAATCAAGATTACAACTCAATAATGAATATTACAATTTGAGTGCAAAGTGTAATCAAGAATAGCCTAGACCTCAAAGATGTGAAAGTGATAAGCTAGGCAAATTTACAACAAGAATAATAACAATGAAAGATCAAGTATTTGCTTTAAGTGTATCTTGTTGTGTTATATCTCAATTGTTATCTTGGTTGCTCCAAAACTTCCTTTATTTATAGGAGATCATTGATCAAGCATAGACTCCTCTTGGGGATTGAAAATCTACAGAAAAATACAATTAAAATCAAGAATATAGCTGTTAGAAATCAATCCCACATTTTAAGGAAATGTGTCTGCATTGTCAAACGGTCATATTTTTCTTTCAAAGCACGGGGCGACGGCCGCACACAAATAAGAGATTTGAATAACACATTGAAAATTACAATCAAGGCGGCCAAGTCGACATAGGCTTCGACCGGTCGACCCTTGTCTCAACCGGTCCCCTAAGTGTTTTGTTGAGAAAACATTGTTCTCTTTCGAGAAGAACGTTCGTGTACGGTCGACCACTGCGGCCGACCGACCGGTCGACCTGACCGTTTTTCACTTCCGTCTCATTTTTAGTTCTAAAAACATCTTGATATGGTTGCCTATAAGGCGACCGACCTCGAGATTAAAATGTTGTTCAATTTTTATCGAAAATGAAACTCAAGAAATACTCCGAAAATATGTTAAAAACATTTTAAACCAATTGGGAGTATTTAGACAACATTTAGTAACCTTGTTTTGAAGTAAAAATTTATAAACATAAAATTATTAGAAGTGTTGTCAATTTTATCTAAAGTAAAACTTGGAGAAATACTCCAAAAATATTAAAACCATTTTAAATCATTTAGGAGTATTTGGACAACAATTAAAAACATTGTTTTGGTGTAAAAATAAAATCATCAAAATTAAGATAAAAACATGTATCAAACAATTCAAGGCATCTATCTTCCGGAAACGGAGAAGATTCCTCCCTTTATCATTATGAATTATTTCTCTAGTATCTTTGTTGAACCCCATCGATGTATAATTATCTATTCATGAGTTTTTGTACATCCATTATGAGCTAAACCCATCTTTCTAGGGGATTGATGTAACTTACGTTTGAACCTATGTTTTGATTTCCGTTTATGAAATTCGCATGTTAATTAATCTATTTGTGCTATTTAATTTGATTGCATCTCGAATTATCCGATCAATAGTTTAGATTGTTTGGTGTGTTTGATTTGACACTCCAGGAGAGGTAATTGAACGTCTGGCCATAGAATAGTACAACCTAGGGTTTCATAGACCGAGAGGTTTATGAATCTTTTGAAGCCCGTGATAGAATATTCATTGAGCGTATTAGGGTTTAATTTATGATTTTATAGACATATCAAAATCAGAAATTGGAACTAGAATCACTTGGCACTCGAGAGAGGAAGTGATAAACGGTAGGAATATTGGATTATAGATTGATAGCTTGTGATTAATAAACCTGGATTGAAAACATAGGGGATAACTAGGTGAAATCAACCCTCTGAATTCATATCTTTAAGTGTTTGATTATTTGTCTGAACAAATTTGTTAGTTTATGTTTAGTTTTATTTTTAGTGTAATAAACAACTCATCTCTTTTCGATTTCTAGATAGAATTAAGCTATTTTAATTATAGTACTTAGTATAAAATTTGATAACAATCCTTGTGGAGACGATAACCCTACTTTCAAAACTATACCAAAACTTGACACCATACGCTTGCGGTAAGAATTTGGCGATCAGTATCGATGAAACCCTGGTTAAGAAAATAGCTGAAAAATTGGAGAAGTCCAGCCTGAAGGACTTTCTGATGATGGAGTTCACTCATACGTACCTTGAAGAGGTCGTTATGTTTTATGTGAACGCTTGAAGTCTTCGGGCGATGGAATCCGTTCATCGGTCCACGGCAAAGTCATCAAACTCAATGCCAAAGATCTTGATGAGCATTGTTTGTTGCCCGCGGAGTGTGCTGCGAAAGTGGTCTATACAGCAAAGAAAGAATCTTTGAAGGACGACTATCACAAGCTGATGGATGTCGTCTCGAAGTGCATTGACATGAAATTAGGAAGGCTGATTGAAGTCGCCCAAGACTAAGCGATTGTGATGGTTGCGATCATGCAAGAGAAGAAAGTAAACTACAGTTAGTTTACAACGAGACTCTGTCAAAATGTGTTGAACATGACCTACAAGGAGGATGGGTCCTTTTGATGTTCCCTGGGTTATGGCACGGTAATTGGCCATCTAATGGAGGTGAAGGGTATTGCGTTACGCCATGGCAAGCCCTTCCATGTCAACAAAAAGATGTTCAGAGGGAACCTCTCAGCAACCCAGAAGAAGGCTCATGCTAGAAGGGCTGATACCAGTGAGGAGAAATCAGCTGATCCTGAAGACACAGCTGAGACTCCCGACCAAGAAAAAGTTGCGGTATCTAAGCTTGCCCCCCCCCGAACAAGACAAAGAAAGCACCTGCTCCCACAGCCAAGTCCAAAGCTCCCCGCCCATGTAGCCGAGTCACCCCCCGTGTGCAATGAGACTCCTGCCCCCACAGTCGAGATAGCGGAGGAACCTCAAATTCCCTCCCCTATCGTAAAGAAGAAGAGAATTGCCAAGTCAAGAAAGGTAGTTGCCTCTAAGAAAAGTGTCCAAGCCCCCGCTACCGAAGAATCTGCTGAGATGGAACCAGAGATCCCACTGGTTCACCCCAAAAAGAGACGGCTATTCAGGCGCTCTGAGCTTGAAAAGACAGCTGAATCCGGTACACAGCTGGAGACAGAAACTGAGACTGCTGATGCTCAGGAAGAACAGTCTCCTGAAGTTGTTGATGTACCTGAGAAGACTGCTGATGTTGATCAGCAGAGATCCGTCGAAGACCAGTTTTGTGAAATGAGGCAAACAAATGAGAAAGTTGAAACAGTGAGACAACACCTATGCCATAAAAAGTTGTCTCACCTCCTCGACCGATGATGTTGAGTCGAGGAAGAGCAAAGTCCCATAGCCCCCATTTAGAAAAAATGGAGATGAAGGCGATAATGATGATGATTTGATCATGTACTCTCCAGTTTACCCTGGCATTCAAAGGAGATTGAGAGAATGGAGGGCATGGAAGTTGGATCATTCAAGGGTGCAGTTCACGCGCCCTGAGTTCATCGAGGAGGAAGAAGAGCTTCTCGATTCCTTGGTGTTAAAGATGTCAAATCCGCCCTTGATGAAGAAAATTGCTTCGACATCCTCCGCATTATTAAAGAGGATGAGAAGGAGAAAACGAGGAGCGAGCCCGAGCCCTAGAAGTCCAAAATGTGTGCCTTCACGTGTACTCTCGAAGAGAATATTGATACATCATTTTTGTGATCGGAAGATGAAGCGAGTCCACTCCACATGAAAATCCTACGATGGACACAACGAGGATGTTCTCAAATCTCATAGCCAAGTCGGTGAAGACGACTCTATGAGATTTAACTTTGATGATGAGCCATCTCCCTAAAGGCCTCATCATCTTCCGAGGACACCGATGAGACAATGAGGAACAGGTTATTCATTTAGCGGAAAACACCGAAACCGAATAAGTTGTTAAGATAATCGAGGCTCGGTCGATTGAGCACACACTAATAGATGCTCTAGCAATGAAAAGTCACCGCGCGAGCTTCCACAAATGCAAAGCGATACGACTCAACAGATCTATCATAGTGCCACGATGTGACATCTGCCGATGACGCCGCACCGAGGCATAGAGAGCTGATTCTACTCATCATGAACAAGGGCAGGCTCCACAAGCAAAAGACTCGGAGATCCCATTTGTTCGAGATGATGTTTTTGAGGAATAATTTCCGTTCACCGTTGAATTGCCAGAGTTAGAAGCTGAATCTTCCAGAGAATTAAGGAAATATACGATCTTGCGAAGAGCCATCATCCCCTGGATACGATTGTTCCAATGGATTTTGATTTTGATGCAGAATGGCCAGCAGCTGAGTCAACCTCCGCAGCGGAGTTCCATAAAGCTTTCAAGACCATCTGCACTGAAATTGAGAAGATGGAATGCCATCAAGCATCTTTGGACCTCCGACTGGACGATCGTGATGCCACCCTCACAAAATGATTTGAGAGGGATTGTAGTGTGCATCGGGGAATGGGCCGCGCAGCAGACAGCTATGAGATCTGAGCAAGTCCGCCACTTCAAGGCCTTATTTGCGAAAATGCTATTTTGGAGTGCGCATAATTCAATGTACCAACAACGGATGAAGGAGTATATTACGAGGATTGAACAGTCCAATAAGTCGGATATGGAGTTGCTGCAACATTTCCACAAGAATGAAATTGCCCGACTCGAGAACAATATGAATGAGAAATTCAGCATTTTCATGGCTGAAATGAAGATCGTAACAGCCGAGTCGAAGGCCACACGCTCGGAATTTCGAAAGGTGTATGATGCATCAAACTCCAAGCATAACTCGACAAACAGCCGACTGGACTTTATCCTCAGTGGTTTGTTCCCTGGGATCCCTCTCTCTTTTGATGATGATACCAAAAAGGGGGAAGAGGAGTCCCTCAAGGGATTGAAGGAAGAGAAAGTGAAGAAAGGAGGTGACAAAGCTGAGGCGGAAAGAAGTTCGAAGGAAATGAAGTTGATATACGCTGAAACCCCTCAGCTAGGTCAACTCACAGCTGATATTCTCAGCAAACTACCCTTAAACCTACCAATTGAAAAAGCTTCCGTGGCCATGAAGGATAAGAGAAAGGTCATCGAAGTGTATTTGAGAAGGTAGGCGAGGATACGTCAAAGACGAGTGGGAGAACTTTTAAAACAAAGATGGTCTCCCAGCTGGATTAGAAAATGCCATGATATGGCCCCCATAGAAGTAATATCAGGGATCTAAGCCCGGATCTATGGAGGAATTTCAAACTTTGGAAGTCAAGGCTACTTGAAGGTATGACTTTGACTCAAGCCTGGGAGTTGTCTTGGGAAAAAGGCGAGGTATGCAACACGACGAGAGAAGCGGCAGTATTAGCATCACTCACCGAAAATCCAAGGCTCTTGACAAGATATGCTCTTAGAGGAAGAGTAAGCGAGTCCGAGAAAGGGAAGACAAAGTGGCACTGGAAGAATTTCTCAATCTCGGCCAAGGCCAAAAGATGTCACTTTTGTAGATCCTAAAAAAAGGGGAATCATATCTTGGGGCATGACCATCTTGTAGAAGTTGCTCGTAAAATTGAAGAAGCCAAGAAGAGGATGGCGGAAGAAAGCGCCAAAGTGACTAGTGAATGGGAAGAAAGGCGAAGGGATGACATTGCTTTGCAAAGCGGCGTATGAGAAAAACAAAAGGGAATAAGATGAGAAGAAGAGAAAAAGAGTGATGATGAAGATCGCGAAAAGTCAAGAAGAGAGAGGAAGGAAGCGAGAAAGCGTTGAAGTGTCTTTGCGAACCCCTTCGTGTATTTTTGTGTAAATACATTTCAATGTAAGTCTTTTGTAATAAGCTCTGAAATGTCCTTGTAACT
Organism: Rehmannia glutinosa; assembly: GCA_016081115.2. Lineage (NCBI taxonomy): Eukaryota > Viridiplantae > Streptophyta > Magnoliopsida > Lamiales > Orobanchaceae > Rehmannia > Rehmannia glutinosa. The sequence goes on along the minus strand of CM071928.1, from coordinate 56,837,940 downwards.
TAGCTTAGATACATTTTGCAGACGATGTATTTGTATAGAGCTTTGTATAGGAAAATCCTCAGAACAGACTTTGTAAAGGACAAGAATGCTATGATCAATAAAATGATTCATTCAAGCATACATTCTTTGTTACTACACTTCGTTATTTTTTATTTTTTTTTTTTTTGCGGTTTACTTATTCATTAAAGTTTTGGCATCATCAAAAAGGGGGAAATTGTTAGGAATTTTATTTTATAGATTTTGATGATACCATGTAAAACTTAAACTAGGAAGTTGGCACCTCATTTTTCTTATAATTTGTATTGTAATAGATAGGACTGGAAAAGCTGAGTCAAGTCGAGTTTTGCCAAGGTTTACAAGAGGTAGATTGCGGCTGTTGAGAAGATTTGGATATATGTCACTGAGTAATGACACGAAGGAAGACAAGGATCGGATCAAGAAGAGTCAATCGGGAACAATTTATAAAAGTGTCGGTCAAGTCAACTTAAAAGAGCCAAGTCTCACGGTGAGTGACAAGTGTAGTCAATCCTATGATTGAGCCGACTCAAGTCATCTCAGGGTAAAGACAAAGAATCAAGTGAATACAATTGACTTAGATCCGTTGGAATAAAGTCACAAATGTTACTCGATATAGTAACATGTAAAGCTCTCAGTGTCTAAAAGTGCTTTTTCCTAATTGTACAAAAGGAATGAACCAATGGGAAGACCGCGCATCTTGTGTCGACACCCGCAGTCGGGTATGTCATTAATACGAGAAAAAGTCTACATCAAGGATCGGCTGAGACCAAGACAAGACAAGCCAACAATCACAAAAGTGACATTTGAAATTAGCTATCTCTTCGACGGGCACAATTTCAAATGTGCACTATAAAAGGGCCGAGGAAGTTATTGAGAAGAGGTTACATGAACCACGAACAAGCAATCAATTTTCGGCATTTAACCTCGCAATACTCTCAAAGCTTATCAAGATATTCCTCAAGCCTCAAAACTCGAAGGAAATCGATCCAACACAAGTCGTGAAGGAAAGACAACTTCAAATCATGTTGAAGAGGAAACTCTAGAAGAAACTAAAGGGGTCTACTTTCCAAGTCGGGATTGTAGAAAGGTTCCGTCGAACCATTATCAAGTTTGTTGGAGGGCTTCTTGATCAAATCCAAGAACTTGAGAAGTGAGTCAAGTAGCGCAAATATACCTGTGAAGAAGGTTCGAGTCGCAAGAGAAGCCACCGTGTGATCAAAGTCGCTGTCTCAACTGTCACCACTTGGTAAACCGATCCGTTACATAGTGAATTCCTCCGGGAGTTGGAGAAGAGAGGATTGGAATAATTACCCCATCTTCGAACCTCTATAAAATATTTGTGTCATTTACTTTCAAAGAAATTTACCTTCCCGCACATTTGCTTTATATTTGTTGTTAGTATCATATTTGCTATCAAACCGATAAATAACCAAGTGCTAAAAACTAAGTGTTTAAAATGGGCATAAATCAAATCAAAGGGTGTTAAGTCTTCCATTTGTTAAAAACCAATCAACCAAGTTAAGTATTTGGCTGAAAGCGAGCCAAGTTATACTATCAACAAATCTATCGAAATGCATTGAGTGGGTAACTTAGCTGAAAAGCCAACTTAGTTGTTCATCAAGGACACGACTGTTTGAGTCAACTCTGTTGAATTATTTTAAAAGAGCTAAAAAAAAAATTGGTAAGGTTTATTCAACCCCCCTTTCCCCCTTCTAAACCTTACTTCTCACCCCTTGGGACCTACAGATTTTATTTGATGCCAATAAAATAAACAGATCCATTTGGATATACTTAATTGTTAGTTGGATGAGCTATTTTGGGAAAGTGCCAAATAGACACTTATAGCTCATTCCACAATGACAACTAAGTTTTAGTTTGTTAAGAGGCATCTTATCAAGGGATATGATATATATTGTCACTAGGCTGCATGTTAAGACTGATATTGACATACCATAAGGATAATATGACAATGACTCGGTTTTACCATATTCCAACAACGAAACTGTTGAAGTTGAGGTGCACATAAACTTCAAGTTTCTTGTTGTTATAAAGGTAAAATTCGAGTCATTAAAGGTCTATGGAACATATTCACACAAACTCCAAATTGTGGCCACTCACCAAGGTTTTACCACCTAACTGATCTTATCTATACCCCACCAAACCCCGCTTAGACCCGATCAGGTTAAGGCTGGACTACGATCTATCGTCGTGTAGTGCATAATGCTTTTTAGAATTGATGGAATCTATTTTATGTAGTAATAAAAATGGTGATGCCAAAACCGGAGGGGGCTTAGTCCATCACACCGCAAAGAGACTTATGTCTCTTGTGGGGTGGAGGTCGTGGGTTCTAACATGTACTCCATCAAAATGTCTCTACGGGGCATATGCAGGCTGGTGAAGAACTTGGTGTGAATCCATATTGAATAGCATCCATGTGAGTTCGATTTAAGGGGACATAATTAGGCATAAGCCTGGAAGGTTCGAAAGAACCAAATAAAAAAAAAAAGAAAAAGAAATGGTAATGACAATGCTTGATAATGTCAAGCTTGAAGTTTTCAAGGTCAAGGTTCAAGAACCAAGCAGAATGGGAAGAAAATGGCTGGTCAAATTTTGTGATCAAAGAGGTGGACCCAACCAACTTTTGTTGTAATCAGCAAAATCACCGGATGCAATTAAAGATTAATTTTGGACATTAGTTGAATGGCCAACCCTTATCTTTATCTTTTTTTTTTTTTTTTTTTTTTTTGATAACTCGACTTTTCGAACTTACGTCCGACTATGCGCTCGAGGACAACAGCTCCGGCTCCTCATTCTCATTGCTGCCGCCAAGGTAAACCGTGGATGTGCACGAACTGGCCAGTGTTCTGACGGGGTCTGCTGACGTACAACCAGATCCTCCCAGGTAAAGAGAACAATTATGTTCGACCCCCCAATCTACTAATAACGATCTCTCCCCGAATCGAACCCACACGGATGCTATTCAGTATGAGTTCCCACCAAATCTTCACCAGCTCGCATATGCCCTGTGGAGCAATTTGATGGAGCGAGGATAAGAATCCTCGACCTCCACCCCACAAACAATTTGATAGAAGCGGGCTTTGAACCCCTCGACCTCCACCCCACAATTGCTTGTGGTGGCCGGGGGCTAAGCCACCCTGGTTGCCCTTATCTTTATCGGTTTCATTATTATTTGATATCAACACTTAACTCCCAATGAGAACCCCACTAAATAGAAAATTGGGGTATGGGTTTCTTGATTCTTGGATATTGAAAATGAAATGCCAACCATAGGGCTTTTTGATGGTGACAAATAAATCAGAGAAATTTGTGATAATGAAAGGGTGGAGATGGAAATGGAATAATATAATGCATGTTTGTAATTAGACTTGGCAAAGTTGGTCCGATCCGATGGGCTGGCTGGACCAGCCCACATATAGGAGTGGGCTCGGTCCAAATGGCACGGCTCGACAAACCGAATGACCCTTGGCTGTCAGAATTACACGTGATGGACTAGACTGGGCCCCAAAAAATGTGGCCCGATGATATTTCGGCCCGACTCGGCCTAATTTTACGACTTTGTCCGCTGGGCAGATCCGACCCAACTCATTATCATCTCTATTTGTAACTAATAATTAGCATACTTATTTTCATAAAAAATGAATATATATTATAATGATTATTAGATGAAGATGTGTACATTGAGGTCCTCCTAGTCTGGTGATGGAGGTGGTCCCTTCGGGGACATCCGATAAAATTGGTGATGGAGGTGTATTTTAGTTTACTGTAGTTGGGATTTTTCCCATTTCCATTTCAATTTTCTACTATTAATTTTTTTTGAAGATATTTTCTACTATTAATTTAAACCACCAAACACATGTTTGTTTCACTATTCTGAAAGTATGAGGCCCAAATGGTGCTTTTATCATTATTTATAAATTTTTAATGCCAGTGGTATTTTTTCTACTTTGCTTTCCATTTTCTTGCACGACCAACTTTTATTCCAAACAATTTGGGTAAACGGACGGCTTCGGCAAAGGCAAAACTTAGCCCTTACATCTCTTTCCCAAATCCAAACCGTTCACTAATAATTAATTAGCACCCTGTCTTGATTTATGTTAACATTGAAGTTAACTTTATTGATTAATGATGAGTTTAATGTTTCCTTGACCAATGGCATATCCCTAATCTCATTGTACCACAAATTGGATGTGTGTCCCATGACCCAAGCCCTTGCAATTCTATATTATCATCGTGCATTTTTATATAAATTTACAAAGGAATAATTCCAATCTAGTACTTAAACGATGCACGTTTTCACCTTTGATACCCCACTTTGTAATGGATTTAAATTCCCCTTTGCAAGAGTTTATTATGGTAGAAAGGGTTGGATATTGCTCCTTCGTATCCTTTAGCTACGAAAACCTACCGGAAATTTGTGCGCATTGTCGAGTTGTGGGGCATTTTATTACTAACTGTAGACAAACTTCCACTCATGAGACGAAGAAGCTATGAATATTATGGCAATTGTGGCTTCCAGTCATGTGATACCTCAGAAGCTATGAATATTATGGCAATTGTGGCTCGAGGATCTTGGGTAGATATTACACGGGGATACATCGGATCGTCAAGACGATCTTTTCGAGCACGTGCTAAAAAAATAAATCACATTGCCATTCGAAAATCCTCTAGAAATAGACGTCCATCATTTAGATTGGGATTTTAAGTTATTTTTGTTGTTTCTTTTATAGGGTATTCTTTTTTCTATCAAAGATTTTTCCCATTGGGTTTTACTATGATAGGTTTTCATGAGACCCTTATTTTATAGCTAGTTGTTTGGCTTCTAAGCGAAGTGCACTTCATTTTTATTTTTCTTTTTATTTCGCATTTATTCAAAAAAAAATAAAACTTTGCTACACCACTTTTAAGGCATATTAATTTTTGGTACCCCATTTTTTAATCAATTTCACCATATTATGTCAAAAGTAAATTATGGGGTCCAAAACTTATGACGGAATGTGTTGAAAGTGACTCAAAAGTAAAAACATGAGTACCAAAAATTGATATGATTTGGAAGTAGGGTATTAAAGTTGAAAACAGACTATAATTTATGTACTAAAATTGAAATTATCCCAATTTATAGACCACGACTTTAGCTTGTGTTGAGCTCATTATTTGTAGGTGATATATATATATATATATATATATAGGAATTGGATCCGTGAGTCCACATAACTTATGTGGGTACACGAGACCAAATCGAGACATTGATTTATTTTTTAAACGGTTGAGATTAATCGGTTTTACCATTTTTTAATATATAACTTAATTTAAAAAGGGTTGTTTGGTAATTTTATTTAAGTTCAGTTTTGGGAGGGATGTTTATTTTTGGGAGTGGGCTATAATTTAGGAACCGTTTTGGATACGTGTGTTTATCCAAAATCTGGCATATCTTCTCCAGCATGGTAAACGATAGTCAGAAAGAATTCTTCTCCTTCCAAACTCAAGAAATCTCTCTGCAAAAACAAACCCAACCGTGAAAATACACCTCCATTGTTCATTCTTCAAGGTTCTCCTCATTTTAAGCGTCTCCAAAGTGATCCCTACCGCAATAAATTCTTCTTCACCCCTAGGAAGAAATACCTGCAAAGTGCAAAACCCTTCGTCCGAAAATCAAAAAATCAAACTCACCAATCGGTCGAAATTCAAGTAGGAATTTAACCATCTGCAACTACGTCACTCAGGGTATATTGAAATTTCCTCCGAAGTAGCGGCCGGAAAACCCCCAAATTTCTTTGAAAAATCCTATTCGTGCGGGTAGCAAATTTGTTTTTCTCTTCTGTAATTCGTTCGTCTTTTTTTTTATGTTTTTATTGCATTTTTTATGTAGGACATTGTCATTTGTTGGATATGTTTTAAAATTGCATATTGTTGTTGATAAAATTGCTTATGATTGTTATGGAATATGCTTACATATATTTTAGGTTTTTATGTCAAGCGGGGGGGGGGAAGGGTGGCAATTAATATTTTCCACTTTCTCGAAGTATTGGGAGATTGTTTTAATGTGGCAAAAAATTAGTTATTGTTGTCAATAATTATGCTCACATTTGTTTGTACAAGTATTTGGTGATTTGTTTTAATGAGGCAAAACATTGTTTATCTATGTTTTATATTATGCTTACGTATATTCAAGGATGTACAAAATCAAGGGTTGGGTGTGTTGGGAAAACGAAGTTTGTGCAAAAAATTCAAGTATTTGGTGATTGCTTTAATGAGGCAAAAACATTGCTTATCTATATTTTATATCATGCTTATATATATTCAAGTTTAAAATGCATATTGTTCTTTGATAATTGTGCTTATTTATGTTGTATATTTTGCTTATGCACGTTTTATATAATGCTTTCATACATGAGGTAATTAGTATTTGCCACTTTTTTCTAAGTCCGGGTTTTTGCTGTTTGATGTTTTCTACTTTGCTTATTGGTGTTGACAATTATGCTTATTCATATTCTATGTCATGCTTACTCATTTCATATAGTATGCTTAATTTTTTTTTGTCTGTTAATAAATGTTTCAGTTAAATGACTAGTGTTCACTTTTTTTTGTTAGTGTTTCTGTTTGAAATGGCTAAAAAGAGCAAGAAAATGAAAGCGACAGTGGCTAAAGAGAGCAAGAAGAGGAAGCGACAACTATTGATGATCGTGCGGGGCGAGTAAGAAAAAGGTGGGGAAGGATAAGGAGAAAAATATGGTAGATGGTAGCAAGGGTGATGAAGATTCCAAATATCCTAGGTTGTCTACGAGATCAATGCTGAGGAGGTTTGCCAAAGTCGTTATTAAGAAATGAACCTGCCTGCAGGCGACGGCTGATTAATGAGATTGGTTTTGGCGGCTGTTGCACATAAAGATTGTTGAAATACCGACACATTTAAAAAAATTATTCCTAACAAATGAAAAAAGGGCATGTGCTCGATAAAAAATATTGTATTTGCTTTTTATTTTTAACACCACTTATTCACATATTACAAATTGCATATGATTTCTCTTATTATAATGTTTTCTATTACTTTGTACTTTGCTTATTTGTTCTTCTTTGTAATGCTTTTCGACCAAAAAAATGAACATAATTGATATTGCTAACGATAAAATACCATGAAGATAAATGCTTACAAGTCAATTGACTTACACACAACTCATTTGAATCCTCGCTTACAAAAACATTTGAATACTAAAAATATAAGATACTTGAATATATAAAATGCTTGCAATGCAATTGACATCCGCTTACAAAGCACTCGAACCCTGCTTAAAAATATTTGAAATAGTGCTATAAACATTATAAGATTCCATGGAGATAATTGCTTACAATAAAGTTGAATTTTGCTTATAGACTACTTGAATTTTGCTTACATAAGCAATTGAATTACGCCGAAAGAAAATATAACAACCATGAACTAACACAACGACAATAATCAAAAACATTCAACATCACTACAAAGAACTTCAAAACCAAACAAATTTATAGTCTCTATAAAACACTCCAAGAATCAACACTTCGATCAAAAGTGCGAAGCAACAATCGTTTCGGATTGATCATATTTCATTTTGGCAAACTCTTTTCGCCGTCCCCAAGACCGCCTTCCTCTGCTCATTCATTGCATCCAAACATATTGCAACCAGTATATTTTCTACGCATCATCAATTAATCGATAGTTTAAAACACGAACAAACGTAAGCAACATGTTTCATTCGTGAAAACAAGTATTTAAGCACATATGAGCAACATTTTCGATCATAGCATGCATGTTTTTAAAGAAAAAAAAATGGGGCGGAGAATTGAATTTTCCGCATTAGCAAGTATATTCATAAATATAAGCATATTCGTAGTCACAAATAAGCAAGATTATAAACACGCACAAGCAACTTTCTGCAGGTAAACATAAAAAAAAAAAAAACGGAGATGAGGAATTGAATTTTACGCATTGACAGTTCATACTTATGAAGCATATTCATAGGCACAAAAAACAAGATTATAAACACGATTAAGCAACTCTTTGGGTAATATACAAAAAAAATGGGGATGAAGAATTGAATTTTTTTCTGGATTCCCAAGCATGTTCATATTTATAAGCATATTATTTGGCACAAATAAGCAAGATTATAGACACGCAAAATCAATTTTCTGGGTAAAATATACAAAAAAATAATTGAAATGATGAATCGAATGATTGTTCTAGAAAAATGCGAATCAAATTTTAATTGGATTCATAAAAAAATGGACAATGTTAACAATCGAAAGGCAATAAAAATGGTTACCTTGTTCTTCATTAGTGTTGAATCATTCTTCATGGTGTCATCCATTTTTTCCTTGCTTGAACTCTCCAAATGTCGACTTTGTGTATTGTTGGGGAAGATTTTCATTGCGGAACGGTGGAGAAGATGATTGTGGCTTGACGATTTTCCAATAACAGATTTGGTGGATTGTGATTGCAAATTGATGGTAACTCATCCTATTTTAATGGGATTTACTAGATTTAGCCATCACACCTATTTTTATATGGACTGATTTGCCATCACGTTGACTTTATCACATAATTTATCAACATTAATCGGGTTTAATCTCAATCATCGAAATTAGTAGATTTGTGGCTTGATCTGGTCTTATGTACTCATATAATAGGGGTCTATATAACCCCCTATATATATATGGTGCATTACATAAAATTTTCCTTTTCCTAGAGAATAGTGGTAAAAAGAAAAATTGGAAGAAAAAGATGATTTTTGAGAGTATGATAGGATGTGAGATGAAAAAGTAATGATGAAAGTTGATTAGATTTAAAAACAAGAAAATAATTATTGAATATGATTGGTAGATAGAAATGTGTGAGTAAGTGAATATTGAAATTTGTGGTAAAATGTGTAATAATGATCGTGTTTTGTAAATAAAAAAATTGTGTAGATGTGATTGGAAATAGAAAAAATGAAAGTGAGAAAATAATATATTTTCTGAAAATTTTCATAAACAATTGTATGTTTTGTTAAAAAAATTCTCCAAATGAATAAAAATGAAAATCCTTCCACATCCAATCGCAAGCTTATTTTTTCTTCCAGCCGAAAAATTGAATTTCAAGTGTCAGTCACATGACATTTTTGTTAAAATATTCGATTTCCAGCAGGAAAAGGGGTTACAATTCTTTTTTTTTCTTTTCAAAAACATAAATTTTATAAGATCAATTTCAATGTCCCATATACTTATGGTATTGTTATTGCAATTAACCCATCCAAGATCGCAATTGAATCCGCACCAATGTAACTGGGTTTTTATATTGTACATAGGGATGTGCACGGACTTTGAGATTACCAAAATCGAACCGATATCGGACCAAAAAATCTCAGAACCGAAAATATTCGTTGACCATTTGGCTTTCCCCAAACCGTACCATCCCCAATTTTTTTATGCTACGGTTTTGGAAAATTTTCAAATATTTGTACCGAACCGTATCGAACCAAAGAACCAAAACTAGCACCAATTTTAAAATATTATATATATATATATATTATTTGCTTATTTATATTTTGATATTGAATAAATTACATTTTTTTTGAACTCATATACTATATAAATCATATAACTAAAAAATATCAAATTAAAAGTTTAGCATACCTTATCAATTATCAATGAATAATTGAATATCAATTGAATTCACTATTTCACTAGTTTTACATTATTTTAATTTATTTATTTAAATATGCTCAATAAATTAAATTAAAAAATCATATATGATCTGTGGTAAACATTTTAGTTTGATGATATTTGACTTAGTAAATATCATAACTAAACTCATCTTCTAACCAAGAATTCTAATTAAAATTAAAATTAATTAAATAATTAGTAAATTATATTATCTGTTATTTTTAGAATTGGGGTTGTATTCTTTATTATGGTTTTAGAATTTAAGATTGTATGATATATTATGGTTTTAGCATTTATTTGAGGATTGCACTAAAAAATAAAAAAGATTGAAAGTATTCTAGTTATGTGATTTTTACATTGATTTTTCCTTCCCCCTATTTTATGTGTTTTATATATGACTAAATTCGGAATCTCCATTTCTCAATTCCTTCTAATACCGTCCCATTAGAACTAAATATCCATCTCGAACTATCCCGAACTTTTGGGACGGTTTGAGACGGAGATTTTTACTCTTTAGAACCTTTGTTGAGTAATTGGCCCATTTGCTTTACTAGCTTGAATCATGTCTTATTACCTTAGCCCAAAGCAGCCCAAAGCCTCCTAGCCTACTATCTAAACCCATTGAGTGATCCGGGTTATGGGTTCGACCATGCGTACCCGCTTTTCATAGTCCGTGGATCCTATTCTCTTAATCCGAGTCGTTGATTGATCTTGCTTGATCTTGGCCATTCATATGGACTATAAAACGGATCCCTCTGAACCCTAATTCATTATTTTGTGGTTTTCACTCTCTCTCTCTTAACCCTCTCTCACTCTACTCTCTCGAATCTTCTTCTATGTTCATCTTCTCTGTGAAATCTGATCTCTCATCGGAATTTCGTGAAATCTTGAGTTTTTGGTAGATCCGAGTGTTTCCTACTTTAGTTCACATCCTTTGTGGACGAATCACCAGGGCCAAAAACTAGGGTTTATGGGAAGATTATGGTTTGTTCGATTCGGGCTTTTTCTCGGGTCTCTCGTGTGCGGATCCGGGTTTTAGTGAGGTATTATGGAAGACTTTGTGGTCCTTCCGTCTTTGGTTTTTTGGGAGATTTCTCCGTGACTTACCTTCGTGGTTTTGGGAAAAACCGGTCCCGAGCCGATAATCAATATCAATCTCGGGGTTTTTGCCCTTCTTGTTATTTTTACTTACATCCGTTGTATTTTACTTTTCGATTTGAGTCTAGAGTATAATTTCTATCAATAGGCTATTCACGAGTCTAGATCTGTTTGGTAGTTTGTGTAGCAATCTTTTAAGGCAAGTAGATACCCAAATGCCAGAACTCGTTCGAGATGGAGATTTTTTCCTATTGTTCGATTAGAGATTAAATTTTGGAATCTTGAATTTTGGAACGTTGGGGATCCATAAATCTTTGGTGTGAGCACCATTTCTAAATCACAAGTCACTGGGTCGATGTAATTAATCTGGATTCTCGAACTTACATATTTCGCACTTAAGGAGTGATTGTTTGACCTTTCGTTTCGCTCTTTTTTCCTTTTAGAGAGAATTAGTGTGAAAATTTTATTTTTAAAAAATGAGAATGGATTTTGAGAGTGTGATTGGATATAAAATGAAAATGTGATGATGATAGTTGATGTGATAGTTTTTTTAGTATAATAGTAATTAGATGTGATTGGTGATTTGAAAAATAAGAGAGGGTGAATAATGTATTTGTGATATGATTGTATAATAATGATAGTTGATGTGATATTTTTGTTAAAATTATAAATGGATGTGATTGATGATTTGAAAAATGAGAAAAGTTAATAGTATATTTTTGGAAAATTTTCAAAAGTAATCACATATTCATGCAAAATTTTGTCCAAAAAATGGAAGGAATGAATTTTTTTCCACAAGCAAATACTCCCTAAACATTTTTCTTTTTGGTAAAGCCTAAAGTAGAGAAGACAGAAAATGGGAATTTCACAGATAGCAAGAATAATTTCTTTGAGATTCTGGAGTATCATTTTTCTTGGATTTTGGAGCTAGCAAACTGATATTTTGCACAAAGAAGTTTTGTTTCATTAAAAAAGTGACTACTGTTTAACAGCTAATCAAGAAGTTTGCGCAAAGAAGTTTTGTTTCATTAAAAAAGTGACTATTGTTTAACAGCTAATCAAGAATCAACATTGACATAAGTGACAAAAGTAAATATTAAATCTTACGCTTCATGTACCACGAGCTTGTAGCTCAGTGATAATGCTCATCTTTTGTAAAAGTGTTCACCAAAGTTTGAATCCTACATCTTTCAGTTTTTTGTTTCATCTAATAGGTGGGATGAGAATTTTTTTTTGTTGATATTTGTGTATTTCAATTATAAAACAATTCATTTGTTTTGAAAAAAATTATAAAACAATTCTAATTTAATAATAAAGCCATTATTTGATCTATTAAAGCTTGTTTGTACCTTGATTTAGGAATGGCCAAATGGAACCGAATTGGGTTCCAAACCGGAACCAGAATCGTGATCAACGGTTCCTAAACCGTAACCGTGGTCAACGATTCAAACCGAATCGAACCGTGTAGGCGGTTAAGTTTCTTGTTCCTTGGTCTCAAAAATCATGGAACCGTCGGTGGAACCGTGATGGAACCATTTTTTTAAGGTTAAAACCAACAATTTTTTTTTGTAAACATATGCTATAAGAAATGTTAAATGTTTATTATGATGTTTTATATTCGTAATTACATAAGACACGTTTTAGACCAATGTTGTAAGCGAACTACGTGAAATTTGATTCTTCTATACTCTAATAGTATATATAGATAGTTTAATATTATTATTAATATTAAGTATAAAACTTAATTGAATATTAAGTACAAGTCTTTTTCTTTCTTTTTCTTTTTTTAACTGAAATTGATAAACTATTTTTCAAAAATTAAAAAATTAAAAAATTATCAAAAGATAAACAAACGGTTTCAATTTTAACCTGAATCGGAACCGTGGAGGAACCGAGTTCGAACCGTGGAGGAACCTGTTCGAATCGACCAAATCGTAAGTTCCGATTTTGGAACCGAAACCGAGGAGGAAAGCTCCGCCTCCTGCCTCCCAAAATAACCCCTGAATCAAAAGCTGCGGTTTTGGAACCGAACCGCGATTCCGAACCGTAGTCACCCCTACCTTGATTTCACTTAATAAGAAGGGATATTTCTTTAGTGATTCGAGATCCAATTAGATAAAGGAAAACAGTTGTCCTCAACTGTAACAATTTCAAGTAAATGTTTAAATAAAATTTGAAAAACTACTCCCTCCGTCCCAATAGGATAAACTACCTTTTCTTTTTCGGTCATCTCAATTTATAGGTTTGTTTCCTTATTGAAAGTATTAATTATACAACAATAGACTAAATTACCCCTATTTAATTCACTTTGTTTGATACTAACAATGATATACTTTTATTGAATGCAAGGGCAAAGTACGAAGAATATAGAAAAAGATTATGATCCTAATTATTTTTATTATGTTTTCTTAATTTGTGTGAAAAACTCTATTTGTCTATCTTATCGAGACGGAGGAGTAATAAATATATTTGTCATCTAAAATTTAAGTCAAGTCATGGAACTTCAAAAATCATTTTATTTTTTCCATTGTTAACCGTGGCTTGAAAATATTAATTATTATCGAAGAGCAATAAATTGATGAATTTGATATACTGGATCTAAATAGTGGTTCTATTTGAAACCAAGAACTAGAGTCATCAAAGTGATCGGGCGGTAAAATGCCATCCCATCGGGGGGGGAATTGGGCGGGCGAATTTTTCGGGCGCTATTTTGGGAAGTCCAAAGCCCATGTTTTTAAAAATATACGAAAATTGCTTGGTCGACGGACCGTCCGGTGTTCGGGCTTTACCTGGTAGGGCCAAATAGGCCGGATCTTTTGGGGCCTTCAAAATCGTAGCCCAATCCAAATTTATTCGGTAGGGCCATTTTTGATAAATTACCAAAGAACAAACAAAAATAGAAAAAATGATTACTTTTTTCAATTATTGTTGTTGCAAAACCTAATTAGGGGTAGGAATGGCGGCGGGACGTGTAGATGTGGGTACCCGCCCATACCCTAATGGGAAGGGTATGGGTAGTGTTTTTTGAATTTGGGACGGGTATGGGATGAAAAATTACTACTCATTTATATACGGGTAGGGTATGGTTTTACCCCTGATTCTCACCACTACTCGAACCCGTTTACCCCGTAGAAACTTTCATTTATTTTTTTCATCTAACATTATATGTTTCTTCATAGAAGCCCAACATAAATTTTTATTTTGTACAAAGAAGATATAAAATTGTCATTTATTTTGAATTTGTGATCATATCAACTCGCTTTTATCTTTGTCAAGCTTGATAAAACTACTTGTCTGATGGTATAGTTTTATAAATTAAATGATGTACCAGACTACCAGTATTGATTCTACAGTTTTAAGGAATGTATTGTGATGCTTTTGATTTAGTTGATGAATGATGATAGCCTTTAATGACTTACAAAATCAAAATGGTTAATTGCTATTTTTATTAAGAATTTAACATATTAGAATTTTCTTATATAATAATTAGTTTTTGGTAGGGTGTCCATTTAATAGTTATATAAATATTCATATAATTATAAGTTTTTATATAAAATAAACAAGTTTTAGACGGATACGGGTAATATACGGGTATCGGGAAATGGATTTGGGATGGGTACGGGTAATAGATGTAGTTTCTTAATCGGGTTTGGGGCCAGATGAAGTAGTATAAATATTATAGGGTTTGGGGTATGTATGGATATCCTTCAATGGGTGGGTACCCTACCCATTGTCATCCCTAATTAGGGGTTTCAATTAATTTTAATAAAACATCAAATAAATAATACTCCATACTCTATATGCACAAACCTTTAATTATTTGTGATTGTCCATAGATTTGGCAGCTGTTTTTGTTTAAGAGTTTGTGGATTTATCAACTCTATGTTGTCTTGGAAGAAGCAACCCCCACGTGGAACGATTAAATATATATGTCTATGTTTTACATAATAAAAATTATTGTAGTAACTGTTTTTTATTTTTATTTATTGTTCCTAATATCTAAGCCAGCTAATATGTTTTCCTAGTTTTCGTGCATACATTTGCAGAGTAGTCATCGCCAGCAAGCTATAATTAGGAAAATATTTATTTTATGCATATGGTATATAAATAAAAATTAAAGTCGTGCTTATATTAATTTTCAGCAAAATAAATAAGTAAAAGTACTAATATGTCTGTCTACCGCAGCATTAGTTGTCCATATGTGCTGTGGTCATGGGCACAACATTTCAGCAACACCTTATTTTTATTTAGCCAAAAAGGTGTATCCAAATAAGCAAGTCAACACAATAATTTGAAGAATATAAACAAAAGTCTTGAGCCAAAATCCGATTTTTATTGTCTCTTTAATTAAGAAAAAAAATATAGGTTAAAACTTGGAGCTGTAGTTATATAGAAAGTTCCAGTTTTTTTTTTCCTCCTAATTAAAATTCGGCCTCTGTTATTGTAGAGAGTAGAGACTCGAACCAGGGGCTCTTCACGAAGAGTAATACCCGTGGCTACTAAAATACAAAGTTCCAGTTATATGATACAAATTAAGCAAAAAGCTTGAGCAGGTTTAGTAAAATTCTTTTTTAAATTATGAGTGGTTGTGTGCAGCTAAACTCATATCAGCAAATGTAATTTTTGCTTGCAATTGATTAATTGCTTTTAAAATACGAGCTAGTCAGGTAAAATAAGTCATTGAATTCAATAAAGGTCTTAATGAATATGGGGGACCCTTTATACCCATGATGATTGGCCGCATGGAATTAGTGTAATAAAGTGGGTCGCTTGGGCGGTAATTAGAGGTGTCAAACGGGTCGGGTGGGGCTAACCAACTGCGGCCGCCCGGGCAAAAAAGCAAAAATCGGGCGGACCAAAACAAGAATCGAACGCTATTTTTGTAGCCCAGCATGGCCCAACCACCAAAAATACAAAGAAAAAGTCGGGCCGACATGGTTTTTAGGGCCAAAAGAGCCCGGCTCATTTTGCGCCCAAGAAAACGTAGCCCAGCCCGACCCTCTTTCCGAGCCGGTCGGGCCATCCCATCGGGCCGAGCCAAAATTGACAGCTCTAGATGTAGTAGGTCTCGCGGGCCGTAAATAGTGGACTGAATCTCATGGGCTGCTCAATAATAATTGACAAAAACTTCTATCAGATCGTCTAACGGGTTCAAATCCGTTAAGACAGATCCCAACCCGACCTGGTAACAATAGGCGGTGGCATTTGTGTAATTTTGAACGCGGTGACATTTTTGTAATATTCTGGGGTTGGTACAATATAACTGGACCGGTGGCATTTTTGTAATATTAGCGGTGATTTGAGTAATCGTTAAAAGTATTAGTTTTTTCTCTAAAAGTATTAGTAGTAACGCTTGAAATGTATTAGTGATCCGCTTGAACAGTTTTTTTCAAAATCCTTATGAAAAATATTTATTTTTTTCATGAGTATCGATATTCCTACTAAAACGTATTAGTAATCTTATTTATAAGTATTATATTTTTCGATTAAATGTATTTTAGTATTCCACCTAAAAGTAATAGTTTTTCTCATAAAAAGTATTAGTAGTTCCCCATAAAAGTCTTAGTTCTTCCCAAAAAGTATGAGTAGTCATCCCGAAAAATATTTGGTAAAGACCCCTAAAAATATTAGTGTTCCCTCCGAAAAGTATTAGTAGTCCTTCTAAAATGTATTAGCAAAATAAACGGATGTGGTGTTAGTAGTTGTGCGGTCGTTGGTGGGTTGACGGATCGGATATTTGGATCCGCGATTAGGCCGTCGACAAGAGACTAACCCATAATAGTTTGGGCTTCATAGGTCATAATTAATATTCGAGACCAAATTAACCCTATATACTAAAAGAGAAAATAAAGTTAACAAATGTCATCACCATATTAATCTTGGACAAGTGTCAATTTCTTATTCTCCCAATTCTACATAACGACTTTATATTTATCCATGTGGTAACCCTATCTACAATATTTTTAAAAGATAACAAATTTAAATGATAACAAATAATCCAAAAATCAATGATTCTATCTACACTATCTTCCAAACTTGTTATCTTTTAAATTTGGTTATCTTCTATCTTATTTCAATACATGTGGCAACTCCTCATTCTCCCAATTATATATGGTGGTTTCACATTTATTAAGTGATTCTTTAAACGCTGAAAAATTAAATATCAATCATTATACAATTAATTTATGGAAAATTAATGTGAAAATGACTGTAACAATGTAATTAAGAACTACAAATTCAAGCCATTTTGACAAGCCAAAATAAAAAAAAAATAGCTCAAGTTTATTAATAATAAATTTGTTTGTATCAAATAATATGTGAATTTAATTGAAGTGTTTTTATGTAGCTACACACAAACAAATAGTATTTGTTCACCTATTTAAATTTTATCGGAATTAAAAAATAGAAGATAATTTTATTGGATAACTTTGATTAATATAATTAGAACAATTAACTAAGTAACTTTTTAAAAGCCGAAGCACACAAAAAAATTAACGATTTGTATGATACTCTTTTAATTTTTGAATTTTTTTTGGTTTTGGATCCTATAATTATTATAGACAAATTCGAATCACCAAATTTTACCTTTTGATAAATCCTGTAACATACGGTGTTGTTCTAATAATGAATATTCATGGATGAATAATTAAATAATGACATAATTAAATAAAAAATATAATTAGAATTCCACCTCCAATACATCCATTTATAATTTTCCAACAAAGGTATTTTTCAACTGTTATCATACACTTTCATCTTATATTCATTCGATCGAAAATTCATTCTACTTATTTGGAAAAATTAATTGATGTACTTTTGATATGTGTTTGAATGTCTTTGAACAAATAAAATGAGAATGGGATTGTTTTCAACGAATCATGGTAATTATTATGTATGTTTGATAAGGGCAAAAGATTGTCCTGGCCGATCCGACAGCCTAAGACATTGGGGTGACCGACGGGCCCGAGGTATCGGTCGACCATGATACCGAACATTGGGCGAAATGATGAGGCCCATAGCCTTGGGTGATCTGTTAAGCATTAAATAGTAGGTCGATCTGTGGAGGCTTGCAACATATGATTGGCTTAAAGGGCTTATCAACTTGGGCCGGCTTTGTCCAGCCCGAGTGCAAGTGGTTGTAAATGTTCATAAGACCGACTGTGTGTAGAGGCAATTTGTGTTAAGCCGACTGTTGTTGATCTGTCGAAGTCTAACATGACTTGAGAGAAAGAGGTCGGCTCGGCTGAGAGATTGGCGAGATATTGAGGATGCCTTGAGATTTAAGGGGTTTCTCACCAATACAACGGGCCGACGTGTTCGAGACGCAGTCGGAGCTATGGTCTTACGGGCGTAAAATTAGGGTTTTAAGAGATCCGATCCTAATCTAATGATGACTCGACACCAAATCGTAATGGAATCCGGATTTTACGGAAACCCTAATCCGAGCTAAGGTATAAAAGGCCCAAGCCCGGTTCATTCTAACCTAATCCCATTTTTCTTGTTACATTGCTTTTTTCTCTCTCTTTTGCTTTCCTTCTCAAATCGACTTAAGCATCGGAGAGGGTACGCCGAGCCCCCTCCCCCCTTTTGTGCGGTGTCGTGGTGGTTTGCGTCCTGGGAAGGTGATCGGGCGGGGAGAAGTAATTTTGGGAGTAACCAAGTGGCGCCCCGTCGTGGGAAAGATTGAGCGAGACGTGAGATTCGAGTTTTGGCTATGGAGGAGGTTAGGAGAAGCTTGGAAGATGATTTTAACCGTGCGCCCGGAGATACTGCGGCGTAGTCACGCAGAGGATGTTCCACCTCCGCCCCACCACTCCCCGGTGAACGGCGGAGGCGGCGTGCGAGGGACGGGAGCGGATGGACGAGACGCCTATGTGCAGGGGAGTATAGATTTGAGTCCAATGTTCTTTGAACAATTGGGTGGCTTCATAACTAGAGTTGTGGAGCGGACGGTGGAGAGACGCTGAGGGAGATGCTTCCACCACCGGCCCCTCGGTGGTCCCCCTCCTCCTGTGGTCCCTCCTCCGCTTTGTGGTTCCCCCCGATGGTCCCCTGAGGTGGGAGAGAGAGGTCGACGGCCAACTATGGCGGAGGAAGTACATTCATCAAGGGCGGAGCACATGTCTACTGAGGACCAGGATTGGTCGGAACGGATGGATGACCTCCACCGTGAGGTGCGAGATATTCATCGGAGAGTGGCCGAGTACGGGGCCGCGGTTCGGGTAAGGCGGGGAACACCCTTCTCGGAAGAGGTGATGGCGGACGAGCTTCCCTCATACCGAGCTCGAGCTTAGAATATGATGGTACCACGCATCCGTGGACCATCTTTGCCGCTTTGAGAACGCCGCTCTACTACACAGATTCACGGACGGCGTGATGTGTAGAGTTTTTCCTACCACTTTGACGAAATCGGCTCAAGCAATGGTTTAGCCACTTGCCCCTGCTCCATTCGAATTTTGATGACTTTAGCTCGGCTTTCCTTAATCGATTCACGAGTTGCCGTAAGTACCAAAAGGCGCCCCCGACCTGTTTAGTATCAAACAGAGAGAAGGGGAAGGACTTGAGCTATATCCGATGTTTACAAAGCAAAGTTGGAGGTGCCGTCGGCTAGTCCAGAATTTTGGCCAATGCCCTAGCTCGGGGCCCGAGGGATGGGGAGTTCTTTGAATCATTGGTGATAGAGCCTGCTAAGACATTCGACGAGATGCTATCTCGGGGCGGAGAAATATATTAACCTGGAGGAGGCGAGAAAAATGAAAAGATAGGAAGGAGAGAAAGAAGAGACAGGAGGGAAGATCGGGAAGACAAAGTACCTCGAGAAGAAGCCGAGTGCGAGGTCCGATGGGGGAAGGCCGAGGTTTGAGAAGTACACGCTTTGGGTCATCCCTCGGCGAGGTGCTTGTAGCTATTGAGAGGCATCCCGACTGAGGTGGCCAAAGGCGCACGCAGAGGCACCAAAAGGCGAAATGTAAGAAGTTTTGTAGATTTCACAATGAATATGGGCACACAACGGTCGGTGCACACACCGAGGATGAGATCGAGCGGCTCATTCAAGCGGTCACCTTAGGGAATTTGTGTACATCGACAAAAAGGAGAGAAAATGGGAGTATAAGAGGGATAACCGGGATATCATCAACCTCGGCGGGCCGGCGTAGTGGGGAGGAAAGGGAGGAGCTACCTCCACCTCCGCCCCACCTCGGCGAGAGGTCATCCAAATGATTGTCGGAGGGCCGGCGGAAGGAGATTCGAGACGAGCTCGGAAAAAGTATGTGAAGGCCGCAGACAGACGGGTGCGAACGTAGGTCCCAAGGGGTGTAAGTGTAAGGTTTAGAAGGGGGGTTGAATAAACCTTACCAAATTTTCGATTTAGTCCTTTTAAATCTACAGAGTTGATTCTACACAAATTGTGTCCTTGATGGACAATCGAATTAGTCACTCAAGAGAGTTAATCTCTCAACACTCGATTGAAGCCGTTGATGGAGTAACTCACTTTGTTGGCTATAATTTGACTCAACTTGTGGTTTTATTTTCAGCGGAAGACTTAACACCCTCAAGTTTGATTAAGCAAGATTTTAGAGCTTGATTTAGTACTTATAAATTATCAAATGGATAGCAAATTTATCGTGAGATATAAGCGATTAAAAGTGCAGAATTTAAATGTTGAAATGTAAATGACACAAGAAAGTTTTTATAGAGGTTCGAAGATGGGGTAATTCTTCTACTCCTCTCTTCTCCAACTCCTGGAGGAATCCACTAAGTAATGATCGCTTTACAAAGTGGTAATATCCGATACAAGTCTTGATCACAACAAATGACTTGATCCTTAGGGACTCGATCTGAGACGCCTTGATCACTCAAATGGCTTCTCGTGCGACTCGGCTTCTTCACAGGCGCTTTGCCTTTGTTACTACACTCACTTGCTCAAGCTCTTTGGATTTGATCACGAAGCCCTCCAAAAGCTTAAGACTTGGTTCAACCTTGAACCTTTCTACAATCCTTTCGAATGTAGACCCCTTTGTTTTCAAAAGTTTCCTCTTCAACTCGATAGAAGTTCTCTTTCCTTCACAGGTGAGTGTTGGATTGATGTACTTCGTAATGTAGGCTTGAGGATTGAGAATGTTTCATTTTTTTCGATGTGCTTGTATATCTCGCGTGTGTGTCATCCATCTCTCAAACAAACTCCTCGGCCTTTTATAGTGAACTTTCAAAAATTTGCCCGTTGAAGAGATAGGCTTATTTTTGAAAGTCACTTTGCAGTCGTTGGCTTGCGCTTCTTGGAATTGCCATTTCCTCGTATGAATTGTTCTTTCACCTTTTCGAGTTCGACACGGTGTAGTGCTTCCCATTGGTTCATTCCTTTTGCACGCTTCGGGACTGAGCACTCCAAGAAAGGTGGTATGGAGATATTACTTGTTTAAGTAAATCTCTTGATTTAAATACAACGGTTCTTTTACGATTATCTCGACTTGACTGCATTTCCTTGCTTTCCCCAGGTGACTTAAGTCGACTTCCAATCATGGATGACTCTTCCATCACTTCAACTTGAGACTGGCTTTTCTTGAGTTGACTTGACCGATGCTCCACTCACCGCATCTCACCGCTTTCTTCATAGAGTTCCCGTCTACTCTTCTTTGCCATACTCACTTGTCTCGCGTGAGTTTTCCTTCCGATCTTGATTGTCTTCTTGCATGTTAGGCGTAGGCGACTTAACTCGGCTTGGCCACTCTATTCATTACAATGCATCTTAAAACAAGAATTGGGGTGCCAACTTTCTATTCTAAGTTTTACATGGCATTCATCAAAATCTAAACAATAAAATTCCTAACAATTTCCCCCTTTTTGATGATGCCAAAACTTAAACCATACAAAGATGCAAATAACAAAGATACATACTGAGATAGTGTATTGACATAGAATGTATGCGCAAATCAATCTTTTTATTGATCATATCATTCTTGTACTTAACACAATTGTTTACAAGGTGTATCGAGTATATAATTGTCTTCACCAAAAAAATAAAGAATTTATAGCTTTATTACGAAAGACTTACATTGTATGTATTTACATAATAAAATACACGAAGGGTTGACAAAGAACACTTCATCTCCTTCATTGTCTCCTTCTTTCATCTTGATCGAGATCTTCTTCTCTTCTTCTCTTCTTCTTCTCGCTCACCGCCTTCTTTTTCTTCTCATATGCCTTCCTGGCAGCTTCATCTTTTCTTAATCTTTCTGTCTCTCCCGCCATAGCCGAGTTTGTCTCTTGTTTTCTTCTTCTAATCTCTTTGCATACTCGGCGTTAGATTTAGCCACTTTTAAGTTTGCCACTTGGTCAAGCCCAACCCAAGTAGATCCTCCTTTCTTTCCCCGGATCTACGTATTCAATATTCTTGGGCGGAGGCCTGGGTCCGGCTTCTTCCTCCACTCATCGCTTCTTCCTCTACCTCCTGGGCGTATCTTTGACTTTGGGTCTTCTTCTTTCCACCGAGTGACCCGGCGGAGTGACCAGCAGAGTGATCGCCGAAGTCTCACTGTCGGCTTCTTCACATAAGGTGAGACCTTTTTCCCAAGACAAGTCCCAAGCTTGAGCCATGGACATATTTGCAAAGTATCCCCGGTTCGAGTGTTTTAAATTCATCGACCGATCGTGGCTCATCCCGACATCCGAGATGGCATAGGTGTCTCTGTCAACTGGAATGCCTCCATGTTCTTTCAAGATGTTCATCACCCTGGCATCCATTCTTCCTTCCACTTCCTTCATCCCCGCTTCAATTGCTTTTCTCTTCTCGGCCATAGATACAAAGTGTTGGAGTGGCGAGTCACGGAGTTTGTTTGCTTATAATGTCACCGTGTGTGACCTTGTTGGGGGTTTGTGCAATCATCAATGTTACATCTCGCCGATCCTTCCCCCTCAACAAGCTTTCCTTTCTTCCTCGTTTCAAGACTTCCTCACCGATTTTCCTTCTCAAATTCCTTTCTTTTCGACTTGATTTTCTTTGCTTTAAGGTATTCCTCTTCCCCCTTTTTGGCATCATCAAAGGATAGAGGAACCCCAGAAACATCTTTGGCAAGCATGAAGTCGAAGTCTTCGATGGTTGAGTTACTCGCTTCAAGTCATTGCGTTGTAAGCGGCACGAATTCGGATCGAGTAGCGTTGGACTCACAAATCGGCTTCATCTCGGCCATGAGAAGGTGAATTTTCTAGTCATGTGTTCTTCCAAACGATGTATATCATTTGTATTTTGCTCACGCAGCGACTTGATTTCGGCAAAGTGAGCTTCATGCATATGCTCAATGTGTTCTCTCGGCCTTCGTTTTGCATCGGCATTTTCGGCTCTCCACACCGAGCTTGTTGAACAATGTCCTGAAGTATCTCACTGTCCACTCGCATTGTTTTGTGCTGTTGCCACCATTCCCTTATCCTCGATCACATGCCTCTCAAATCACCAGAAGGAGGCATCTCTCATTGTCCAGCGCATGTCCAAAGAGGCCTCGATGCCTCTCCATCGCTTCAACCTCAAAAAAGAGTGCCTTGAACACTTCTCGAACTTCAAACATTCTTCATTGCGGTGATGGCCATACAAAGATCGAAGTCATAATCACCGAACAATGGTGTCTCAAGTTGGAAGAACAGAGCTGGTTTGTAATAGCGTGCTTGTTCGTTTCGACTCTTCGTGGAGTTCTCGTATCTCCAAAGTGAGAAGGGGAAAGATTCTACAAAAGATTCATCACCGCCGATCGGATCTTCGATGATGAGCGGTGCGCGTGAAGTTCTTTTTTTGGGAATCGATCCTGCTGCACTTGAGGAGCATGTGCGGTGGTCTCTTGTTCACTGGGTTCATTGTGAAGTAGACCCGCTTGCGAGCCTCAACTGTCTTAACAACCGTTGGTCTCACTGGTTTTTCCATTTCGATGACGGTCCTCGGCCTTATCGAGCGTCATCGGACGATGATGAGATTTCGATGGTGGCTCATCATCAAAGTTAAAAGTTTGACGAGTAGTCTTGGGATCGGACTTGCTCGTGCTTGGAACACCCGCACCGAGTCTTTTGGATTTGTCATGGGGATGACTCGAACTTCTTCGCCTTCGATCCCGAAAAAGTGACATCGTGGTTGTCCTGGGAATCATGAAGTGCGCTGATCTCCTTCTCGAGATGGGTCGATGATAGCAGGAGGAGGATGTTCTCTACTTCGACTTCTTTTACCCCGGGAAGTCTCAACCTCCCGTGGGCCTTCATTACCTCCAGCAGTCTCTCTGCTGCGAGGCCTTGGTCCTCCCTTTCGACAGTGTCACTGTCTTAGGGTCTTCTAGAGTGGCATCCATTGGAGTCTCAACCCCATGGATCGCACTTTCATCGCCTGCAGTGTTAACTCCCAGGGCTGTTCATTCCTTCCTCGTGCCTCGATCGCATCGCCAGCGTCATTAGCCTTCGCGGTTGGCACCTCCGAGACAGTCTCAATCTGCCGAGCTTCGTTGATGGCAACTTGATGTTCTTCTTGTGTTTGTATTTTCTCAACTTCGCCTCCTTGATTCGTTGTGGAGTCATCTACATCCTCCGACCTTGCCGCAGCCGGAGGGAGTTTCCCCCACCGGGCGCACTTTTCTTGAGTGACTTGGAATGGGGTCACTCGTCTCCAAACTCCCTACTGCTGTTTCGATTGATTGTTCAGCCGTTGGGGCAGGTGTTAGCACACCTTCAATAGGGGTTGGCTCGACCAGGGTCCCCACTAGCCCGATTTCATCGCCATTTCCTTATTGCCTTCTTCCGAGTGAGTCTGGGAAGTTGTAGCAGAACATCGGTGGCTATTTGCTTGAACCACTCCCATTGGATCGATTTCGGTGTGTTCGAGGACTCTCCTGGTCCCTCCATCAGTCTTTGCTCGTGAAGGATTCTTGATTCGTGCAATGCTTGCTGCATTTGCAACTCTTCTCAGCGCAAAGCAAATTCTCCTCGTTCCTCGTCACTATCGGAGAAGACATCAAGAAGAGGATGTGTGTGTTCACGTGGTGCCGAGATAGGGCGGATGCTTGCCTTCTCACGTGCTTCGGCTTCTTCACTTGCTTTTCTCTCCCCTGTCCTTGTAGATCTCAGATGTCCGTGTAGTTGTCTTCATCCGTAGCTGGGACCACATGAGTTAATCCAAGGAAATTTAGCAGCTTCCTCTTCTTCTTCTATGAACTCGGGCCGTTGGAACTGTTCCCGACTTGCTCAACTTCCATTTCCTCCACTCACGCAGACGATTTTGGATGTCCGGGTAAGGTGGAGATAGGATCATTACATCACTATTCCGCTTTCAGTTCTTCTTGTGCTTCACCGTGAGCTACAACAGTTTGTGTCTTCGGGTTGCCTCTGCGATCGCCTTGGCAGACTTGGTCATTTTCATCAACTACATCCGAGACTCTACTTCTCCAAAGAGTCTCCGGTATTTGTGCTAGCCGAGTAACCCACTCACCGGTTTCTCCTGTTCGGACTGCTGACGAGTCTTCTTCGTCTCTGGTTTGTACCAGGAGGAAATTTCGGTTCGAGGCGGTGTCCTCTCGAGTCTTGGGCGCGGGGGCCTCTTTGGTGTTTGTTTCTCGAGGAGCCGGTCGTCTTGGCTTGTCGGGGCTCCTCTTCTTGACGATCGGAGAAGGTATTTGTGAGTCCTTCTCGACCGCTGCAGGGCAGGTGACACGGTTCTTTGGCGGTGACTCTGCAGGGGCGGGAGCATGTTTGGTTTTCTTTGCTGCGCAGAGCAAATAGTCTTCTTGGCAAACAGCAGGGCGCGCTTTCTTCTTGGCCGGAGAGGAAGCATTTGTATCTTCTGGTCACCGATTCCCCCTCACCGTGTCGCTCTCTTGCGTAAGCTCTCTTCTCTCAGCGCCTGCAGAGGTTTGCTCAAACATCCTCTAGTTAACATGGAATGCCTTCCCATGTCTAAGAGGGACTCCTTTCACCTCCAATAGCCGGCCAATCACTGGCCATATCCTAGGATCCTCCAAATGTGCCATCTTCTTTGAAGGATTTGTTCCCCACGTTACGGGCAGAGTCTGCTGTAGACAAACTCACAGCCATTTATCTTTTTTTCTATGATTGCCCATTACAATCGCCTTTTGCTTTGCCTTTGACATTGGTCAAAGTCCAAATTTGATGTCGATACATTTGGCAACTATATCCAACAACTTGTGATAATCCTCCTTCAGCGGTCTCTTGTTTTGTCAGTGTATATTATTTTATCAAAGAAAGTCGGACTTGGCTATTTCTTTCCATGTGTCGTGAAGTTTACATCAGCTTCTTTGATCTCGTATGCTCCTTCACGTAGTAAGCAATATTCACCAAATCCTTGGCGTTGATAGTCACCGCTTTCCGTGAATGATGACTTGATTCCTTCATCGTGAATCTCAACATTCACGAGAATTGTGCGACCTCCTCCACATAGGTCATCCGATATTCTAGCGTTAAAAACGGTTTTAATCCTGGGACGTTTCCAACTTCCCGGCGATTTTCTTCACCAAAGGTGTGTCGTCGGACCCTCGCTTCACCATTCCGTCGAAATCCACCGTCGAACCGAGTGTGAATTTGCTTTCCTAACTTGGTAAAGTCATAAGTTGGTGCCATTTCTCGAGATTATATCAACGAAAAACTTCGAAAATTGATTTGAAAGTTGATAGGGTTTCGAGATTATTTTTGCCTTTGCTTTTGAGAGAAAGAGATGAACAGTTTTAGAAGTGTGAGAGAGAAACGGACGAAAATGGTTTAAATATGGTTTATGAAAGGACGTGCGGCGGTTTTTGAATTGTGATCGAAATCAACGGCTTGGATTTCGCACGCCTATTGAGCATTTCACGCCTCGTATTTAATGCGGCAGCATTTATATCCAATCATAAGCTTGGTGTGCGGCTTTATGTCCAGTACACATCATCATTATCTTTGACGTGTTCCTTAAAACATTCCCGCTTAGTCAAAACGACGGCGTTTTTGTCACTTTGCTCATAAGTTATTCAGCTTATCCCTTAGCCGATTTAACTCGCTTCTCACGATTCTCTTAGTGACTCGGCTATCACCGACTCGGTGTAGTTTGTCTTTTCCGTCTGGTGATTTTGAAATGACTTCTTTCGACTCTTTTTCACCTTCTTTCTGTTCCATTTCTTTTCTTTGGTTCTTCGTGTCTCGGCTTAATTCAATTAATCCCAACTCATGCTTGAGTTCTTCAAATCTTGACTCACATAATGGTTTTGTGAAGATGTCGGCTAGTTGTTTATCGCTTGAGATATATTCCAGGATGATGTCCTTCTTTTCAACATGATCTCTTATGAAGTGATATCGACATCAATATGCTTTGTTCTTGAATGCAACACAGATTTTGAGTGATTGCAATTGCACTTGTGTTATCACACATGATTGGAATTTCTTTTTCTTCAACTTCATAGTCTCTCAAATTCTTTGTCTCATCCATAGGATTTGGGCAAACAAAACGCTGCCCTGCCTATGTATTCCCGCCACCGTAGAGGTGGCTATTGAGTTTTGCTTCTTGCTAAACCAGAAATTAGTCTGTTTCCTAGCATTTGACATGTGCCTCGAAGTGCTCTTCTTGTCCACTCTGCATCCAAAGATAGTCGAGTCCGAATAGCCGATTAGCTTGAATCCACCTTCCTTTGGGTACCATAAGCCTACTTCTTGGCTTCCTTTCAAGTATCTCAATATTCTCTTAGTCTGTTGTCATATGGCTCTCTTTCTGAGCAGATTGAAATCTTGCACATACACCTACAAAGAAAGGTGATGTCCGGCTGCTAGCCGTGAGATAGAGCAATGATCCAATAAGTGCTCGTATCTTGTTTGATCTACTGTGCTTGCCATCCGCATCCATGTCCATTTTGACCGATGTGTTCATTGGTATTTTGACAAGAAGACTTCTCCTCCATACCAAACTTCTTCATTAAGTCTCTGGTGTATTTTGTTTGACTTATGAAGGTTCCATCCTTCAAATTGTTTCACTTGGAGTCCAAGGAAGAATGTCGCTCTCCCATCATGCTCATTTCAAATTTGCTTTGCATGAGGTTTGAGAATTTTCACACATTCATTGTTAGTGGATCCAAAAATGATGTCATCCACATATATTTGAACAAGCAAGATACTCTTCTTGTCTTGAATTCAAAAGTGTTCTATCTACTTTTCCTTTTGTGAATCCATTTTCGCTAGGAATTGTGACAGGTATCATACCATGCTCAGGTGCCTGTTTCAATCCATACAAGGCTTTCTTGAGTTTGTATACCTTGTCTCCAAGAGTCTTCCGCTCAAATCCTGGAGGTTGTTCAACATACACTTCTTCTTCCAATAAACCATTTAGGAATGCACTTTTACATCCATCGATATACAATGAAATTCTTGTGAGTCGCATAGGCAAGAAACATCCTTATAGCTTCCAATCTTGCTACGGGGCAAATATTTCATCAAAATCTATCCCTTCTTCTTGGCAATATCCTTTGGCTACTAGTCTTGCTTTGTTTCTTACCACGTAACCTTCCTCGTTCATCTTATTTACGAACACCCATTTGGTTCCAATAACATTTTGATGTATGGGTCTTTGCACTAATTCCCATACTTTATTTCTCTCAAACTGATTGACTCTTCTTGCATAGCTTGAATCCAATGTGTGTCATCCAATGCTTGTGACACATCTTTTGGCTCTATTTGCGAGATGAAGCATGTGAACATAGCTTCTTGTTGAGTTCTGATCTTGTTTTGACACCTTCTCTTATATCTCCAATGACAAGTTCTCGTGGAAGGTCTCTCGGCCATCTTACATCAAGGTTGGAGTAAGTTAGCCGGATTCACCGACTTGCACTGTGTTGGTGTGGTCGCTCTCTCGTTATCACTTAGCCGCAAATTTTCCAAATTGTTTTGAGATTCACTATCTCATCTTCTTCAATTGATGATTCCAGACTTCACTTGAAAGATAGGGACTCTTCTCGTATGGTTGGATGATTCACTTATCGGTGACTCTTCAATGTCTTCTCCATTTACATTTGGCTCATCGAATACTACCTGAATGGATTCCTCTGTAACCATAGTTCTTTTGTTGAGTATTCTCAGAGTAGGCTTTGCTTTCACCGAGTATCCTAAGAAGATACCTTCATCGACTTTAGCATCAAAAGCCTTTAGGTTGTCTTTGCCATTGTTGTGGATGAAGCATTTACATCCAAATATTCTCAAATATGCAACACTTGGTTTTCTTCCATCCGGATCTCATAGGAGTCTTTGTCACCGCTCTATTTATCATACATCCGCTTTTTGGGTGTAGCAAGTCGTGTTGATTGCTTGACCCAAAATCTTTTTGTAACCCCGTGACTAACATGGTCCTCACTTTGCTTCTTTGAGGGTTCTATTCCTTCTTTCGCAACTCCATTCTCACGTGGAGTTCTTGTTGATAGTTCATGATCAATACCATTCTCAATACAATATCGAGTTATTATTCCATTGACAAACTCGGTTCCTCTATCCGATCTTAATTTGATAATGGTTTGACTCTTCTCATTTTGAATCCTCTTCATCACCGTGGTAGTTTTTGTAGAGTGTCTTTCTTCTTGCACATGAATATTGTCCATGTATATCTTGAGTAGTCATCTACTACCACCAAGGTGTATTTCTTTCCACTTATGTTTGGGTTCCACCGGGCCAAATAGATCCATATGCGGCAGATGCAATATTCTTGTTGAGGATGGGCATGTCTTTTCTTTGAATGACGACTTGATTTGTTTTCCCTTCCGACATGCATCACATATACTCTCCTTCTTGTATCGAGTCCGGAAGTCCTTCTACAAGATGACTTCTTGCTAGCTTGTTAATTGTTTTGAAATTCGGGTGACTCAACTTTTTGTGCCACAAACAAACTTGATTCAAATTGTACTTTTTGCTAGTAGACATGTCTTTGGGTGTTGCGAGTTGACCAATCCACTACATACATATTTTTCTCGTCTCTACATCCTTGCAAAGACCACTTCATTTGATTCAATTTCTTTGATTTGGCATATACCCATGTTGAATCCAACATTGTAGCCCTTGTCACGGTGATCGATACTCGATAAGTTGAAGTTGAGTCCTTCAACATATGCAACATCTGTGATTTCTAATCCATTCCTCTTGATGGATCCAATGCCTCTTATTTCACCAGGAGCTTCATTTTCCCCAAATATGACTTTTGCTCCTTTGACTTCCTTGAATTTTGATTCCTCTTATTTCTGTCATATGTCCGGAAATGACCACTATCCATGTACCAGGTTCCTTGGCACTCACTGCCTTGAACCCGCAATCAAGGAAATTAAGTTTTAGGTACCCATACTTGTCCGGGTCCCGAGGGGTTAGAGTTGTAAGATGATCCAACCAACCTATAGCCAAATGTTTTGACTCTAAGGGGTTGCCATCTATCGCTGCCATAATCATACTCAATCCTGGCAAATTGCTTGGGGATTCTAGGTTCATACAAAAATTGTCTCTTTTGTCTGTATGCTGCATATGTGTTTTAGCAATTGCCTTCCTTGGGTAATTGTGGTGTTTTTGAGTGTAGTGCCTAGGTGCATATGTGTGCTTTGATGAAGGCTCTTATACTTTTGGAATGGCCTTTCTTTGAGTTCTGGCCTTTGCCATCCGGGCTTATATTCCATAAGTCCGTGGCCGATAGTTCACATTATTCCAATCACTTGGCTTGGATATTTTCTACCATTCCCATCATATGTATTTCTTTTATGGATTTTCTCGGGGTTTTTGGTAGCTCGCTTCTTCTTTACTGAGTATTTTCTTTTGGAGTTTCTTTGAGGACTTGGTCAATCTCTTCTCACTGTCCTTTCAAAGACACTCAACTCAATGGCTATTTTTCCTTTTCCTTTGTAACCAAGGCGCTTTGCTTAGTATTGTGCTTTGGAGTGAATGTGTGTGCACCATTTAGAGTTTTGATTTTTCGGACTCTTCATGACTTGAAGATCCTTTTTCCAAAATTACTCGGAGGTTTGACATGGCACGAGAGGAATTAAATCCTAAGCATGTCTTGTCTCCACATTCTCTTTGACTCATGATAAGATCATCCAATGATTTAGATGCTTTAGTGAATGAAGCAATGACATTCTTGAGGTCATTCTCCTCTTTTCTATAGCAAAGCAATTTC
Source organism: Rehmannia glutinosa (assembly GCA_016081115.2). NCBI lineage: Eukaryota > Viridiplantae > Streptophyta > Magnoliopsida > Lamiales > Orobanchaceae > Rehmannia > Rehmannia glutinosa. The sequence continues at coordinate 56,806,994 of CM071928.1, read as the reverse complement.
TCGCTATTAATTTAGCATTTTCAGCCTTTTTAATCTTTCATTCTCAACAACTGTTTGACTTAGAGTACTCGGCTCCTTAGTCACTTTGAGTTTTGACTTTTGAGTAGGCTTTTTCCTCATTCAATAGTGTGTGTGAGGATTTAATGTGTTCAAAATCTTTCATCATTTTGCTTAATGAATCATAAAGATCGTAGGTGATGAAGTGAGCGTGTCACGATCACTATCACTAGTGTCCGAGTTTGTTGAGTTAGGTTGTACCTCATCTTCTTGATCTTGTTCTTTGGCCATCAAGCATATCGGGGCTTCTTCTTCGAGTCACTTGAGTAGTCGGCACCGCTCTCTCAATCAGCTATCTCCCTCGACTTGGCAAGTTTGTGATCTCTGCACCATCATTGCCTTTTTCCTTTCTTGTCTTCTTTTCTCTCAAGATCTTTCTTTCTTCTTCATCCCTGTACTTGTTGACTACAGGATATGAGCAATCAATGGCGTAGTGACCTGGTTGTCTACATTCCAACATAGATATTCAGCCTTTTGATCAGCTCTTTCCACTCAATTGATACTCAACTTTTTGATGATCTGTTCTCTTAGTTGGCCTTTGTCTTCCTTGATTTGGAGGGAGCCGAGTGTCTTCTCGGAAGATTCACCCTTTCCTCTCTTGTAGTTCTTGTTAAAGAACTTGTTGAATCTTTTAACCATCGTGGCTATTTCTTCCGGGTCAATAACCTCTTTGACCTCGGCTCTCTTCCCATCTTTAACAATTAGAGCACTGTTTTGGGTGCAAAATTGTCTCTTCCTGGTCTTTTCTTCTCGGCTCAAACTCGTAGGCTTTGAGGTCCGAGAATAACTCATGGTTGGATGTCTTTGATAGGTCCATGGAATGTCTCGGTGCCATGACCCCTTCATCTCCCATTCAGGAAGACTTTTTAGGATTTTCATACACATTTCCTTCTCGTATATTCCTTTCCAAGTGCGATAGTTCATTTGTGATTTCATGAACCGAGCGTCTAGTTGATCCAAGTTCTCTCCTGAGATCATTTTGAAGTTCTCAAATTTCAGATGTACCACACGATAATTTGTTTTCTTTGATTTGCTTCCGAGCCTTCACAAATCAATGTCGGCTTGTCCCATTTCTTTAGCCGTTTTGCATGATTTGACTTTGTTGAACATGGCTTTGTCCAAGGTTTTGTAGAGAATGTCCTTGGCTACATTGTCCAGGTTGTATCTTTTTTCTGTCATCATTTGTCCACTCGATTCTAGGTTTTTCAACCATGACTGTCCGGGAGCGGCATCTTCTTCTCCTTCACCGCAACTCTTCGTGACAAATTTGTGTTCACCTTTAATATTTGCAGAGGCCCATCTTCTATCACTATCCACATCTCATCATGTAATCTTTGATAGATGAGCCTCGCATACGAATTTTCCAATCATCAAATTCTTCAATAGTGAACATAGGGATGCGTGTCAAATTTGCTTCCATGATAATGACTTTTAATAAAAAGAGTTTTGAAGGTTTAAGTACTAAAGCGAGACTTTGAAAAGTTTGGAGATCTAGTTCAAGAACCACATGCGGAGGGTTCAATGAACCAACCGCTCCGATACCACTTGTAGGTCCCAAGGGGTGTAAGTGTAAGGGTTAGAAGGGGGGTTGAATAAACCTTACCAAATTTTCGATTTAGTCCTTTTAAATCTACTGAGTTGATTCTACACATGTGTCCTTGATGGACAATCGAATTAGTCACTCAAGAGAGTTAATCTCTCAAATGACTCAAATTTGCCGTTGATGGAGTAACTCAAATTGTTGGCTATAATTTGACTCAACCGTGGTTTTATTTTCATTGGAAGACTTAACACCCTTAAGTTTGATTAAGCAAGATTTTAGAGCTTGATTTAGTACTTATAAATTATCAAATGGATAGCAAATTTATCAAAATGAGATATAAGCGATTAAAAGTGCGGAATTTAAATGTTTGAAATGTAAATGACACAAGAAAGTTTTTATAGAGGTTCAAGATGGGGTAATTCTTCTACTCCTCTCTTCTCCAACTCCCCGGAGGAATCCACTAAGTAATGATCGGTTTACAAAGTGGTAACAGTCCGGATACAAGTCTTGATCACAACAATGACTTGATCCTTAGGGACTCGATCGAGACGCCTTGATCACTCACCGGTGGCTTCTCGTGCGACTCGGCTTCTTCACAGGGCAAACCTTTGTTACTACTGACTCACTTGCTCAAGCTCTTTGGATTTGATCACGAAGCCCTCCAAAAGCTTAAGACTTGGTTCAACCTTGAACCTTTCTACAATCCTTTCGGAATGTAGACCCCTTTGTTTTCAAAAGTTTCCTCTTCAACTGATAGAAGTTCTCTTTCCTTCACGGTGAGTGTTGGATTGATGTACTTCGTAATGTAGGCTTGAGGATTGAGAATGTTTGATTTTTACGATGTGCTTGTATATCTCGTGTGTGTGTCATCCATCTCTCAAACAAACTCCTCAGCCTTTTATAGTGAACTTTCAAAAATTTGCCCGTTGAAGAGATAGGCTTATTTTTGAAAGTCACTTTGCGTCGTTGGCTTGCGATTCTTGGAATTGCCGTTTCCTCGTATGAATTGTTCTTTCACCTTTTCGAGTTCGACACGGTGTAGTGCTTCCCATTGTTCATTCCTTTTGCACGCTTCCTTGGACTGTGAGCACTCCAAGAAAGGTGGTATGGAGATATTACTTGTTTAAGTAAATCTCTTGATTTACGTGCAACGGTTCTTTTACGATTATCTCGACTTGACCGCATTTCCTTGCTTTCCCTAGGTGACTTAGAGTCACTTCCAATCATTGGATGACTCTTCTGTCACTTCAACTTGAGACTTGCTTTTCTTGAGTTGACTTGATGATGCTCCACTCACCGCATCTCACCGCTTTTCATAGAGTTCCCGTCTACTCTTCTTTGCCATACTCACTTTGTCTCGCAGCAGAGTTTTCCTTCCGTCTTGATTGTCTTCTTGCATGTTAGGGCGTAGGCGACTTAACTCGGCTTGGCCACTCTATTCATTACAATGCATCTTAAAACAAGAATTGGGGTGCCAACTTTCTATTCTAAGTTTTACATGACATTCATCAAAATCTAAACAATAAAATTCCTAACAAGAACAGATTATAGGTGGAACAATTCGGTCAAGAGCCGCAAATCTAATTCGGACCGGAGGATTGTAGGGGTATCGTGACACCTCACAATGATGCTTTGGTGATCACAAATGACGATCTCTAATTATGATGTGCGGCGGGTATTTGTGGACACAGGGGAGCTCAGATATCCTATTCTATGATTGTTATAAGAAGATGGACCTCCAGGTCGGCTTGGAAGCGGTGGATACGACGTTGGTTGGGTTCATTTGGAGGGATGATCCAACCGATAGGGTATGATTACTTTACCCGTCTCTTTGGGAAAGGAGCCTAACCATAAAACTAGAATGATCCGATTTTTGATAGTTGATGCACCGTCCCTCTTATAATGTCATGTTGGGTAGACCGACACTAAATGCTTTCAAGCGGTGGTGTCGGATACCATCCGAAAATGAAATTTCTGTGGGAGAGAAAGTAGGGGAGGTCGATGGTGATCAATATATGGCTAGAAAATTGTACGTAGAAAGTATTCAGAAGGCAGAAAGGGGGAATGCTTTTGATGATGATAGAAATAAGGACAAGTTGGTTAGGTTGGACGAGCCGGTGGAGCATGTCCAACCTAATGATGAAACGATGATGGTTGAGCTAGTGCCGGGTGACCCTGATAAGGTCACCAAGGTCGGGAAGGAGTTGCCGGACGAATTGAGGGATGAGCTGGTGGAGTTTTTAAGGAGTAATGTGGACGTATTTGCTTGGACAGCGGAAGACTTGGTGGGGATAGATCCAAGCATCGCTGAACATACGCTTAATGTTAATCCATCATATAAGCCGGTAAAACAAAAGAAGAGGAACTTCGGTCCCAAGAAAGATGCTATAATTAGGGCGGAGGTGCAAAAGTTGTTGAAAGCGAGGGCACATTAAAGAAATCCGGTTTCGAGAATGGCTATCTAATGCAAAGATTGGTTCCAAAAACAGAGGACGATTGGGCGCATGTGTGTGGACTTTAGGGATTTGAATCGTGCTTGCCCTAAAGATTATTACCCATTGCCCCAAATTGATCACCGGTGGATTCGACGCCGGGATGTGAATCGCTTAGTATGATGGATGCATCACAGGGATATCATCGGATCAGGCAGCGAAGAAGACCAAAAGAGGGTGTGCTTCACCACCTCTTTTTGGTACATTCTATATGTAGTAATGCCGTCGGATTAAAGAATGCGGGAGCCACATATCGAGGTTGGTGGATAAGATGTTTGGGGAGCAGCGACTCGGCGAGGAACATGGAAGTGTACGTGAGACGATATGTTGGTCAAAAAGTATAAAAGTCGGGATCATGTGCATGACCGACCGAAACATTTGACACCTTGAGGAAGTATAGGATGAAGCCGAACCCCAAGAAGTGTGCCTTTGGGGTCGTCGGGAAAGTTTCTGGGGTACATGGTAACGGAGAAAGGAATAGAGGCCAATCCGGAAAAGGTCGGGGCCATTAGAGAGATGGCACCACCTAGGGATGCCAAAGATGTGCGATGTTTAACAATCGGCTAAAGAAATCGTTGAATCGCTTTATTTCACGCCTTGCAGAGAGAAGTTTGCCCTTTTTAAGGTCTTAAGGAAAGCCAAAAGTTTGTTTGGGATGAGGAGTGCCAAAGGGCTTTCGAGGACTTGAAAATTACTTGGTGATCTATCATTGCTAACTAAGCTCGCGCTGGGTGAACCCATATACCTCTATCTTTCGGTAGGGGAGCAAGGGCTTAGCACGGTCTTGATCGGGAAGATAGATCGATTCGAGAGGCCGGTGTACTATGTCGATTAAGTTTTGAGGAATGCGGAGTCTGCGATATGCGGAGATCGAGAAGGCGGGTTTGGCTTTGGTGGTGATCTGCGAGAGACTTGGCCGTATTTCCTTTCGCATAAGGTAATTGTTCGAACTAATCTTCCATTGAGAAATGTGATGAGCAAACCCGAGGTAGCGGGAGGTTAGTGAAGTGGGATATCGAGCCGAGTGAGTATGATATTGGATTCGAGAACAGATCGCCATTAAAGCTCGTGCTTTGGCGGATTTTGTTCAAGAATCAACTAGAGACGATAAGCGATGAAGGAGCTTGGGTGATTTATGTGGATGGTTCAAAGAAGGAGTTCGGGATGTGGTGCTGGTATTGTTTTGATCGGCCCGCAAGGGATCGAAAATGACTTTCTTTGTGAGGTTGGAGTTCAAGTTATCTAATAATGAGGCGAGTATGAAGCATTCATCAGAGGAATGCAAATGGCCATTGAGATGGGGGCTGTTAGGATGGTAATTTACATGGACTCTCAGCTCGTCCATAAACAAATTATGGGAGAGTTCGAGGTAAGGGAAGAAAGGATGAAGAGGTATGTTGAAGCATATCGAGCTTTAGAAAGAAGAGTGAAAGAAATCAAGATATGTCAGGTCCCGAGGGAAGAAAATGGTCGCGCGGATTTTCTGGCAAAATTGGCCAGTTCGGCCTTGGAGAATCAAGCTAAACAGATCACACTTTTGGTAGCAAAAGAAACGGCACTGGGGTTGGAAGTCGGAGAGATTGAGGAGAAAGAGGATTGGAGGTCGGCTATCATAGCTTACTTAAAAGAGGGGGTCTTACCAACAGGTAGGCGTGAAGCAGCTCGACTGAAAATTCGGGCGACACGTTTTTGCATTATCGGGGATAAGTTATATAAGAGAGGCTTCTCTATGCCTTTGCTGAGGTGTTTGAGTGGAGAAGAGGGTACATATGTGCTCGAGAGATACATGAAGGTTGTTGTGGGAACCACATGGGAGCAAGAATTTTGATGAAAAAAGTCCTTAGGGGCGGGTATTTTTGGCCTTACCGAAAGAGGAAGCGAGAAAAGTTGGTGAGAGCATGCGAAAAATGTCGATCCATGCACCTTTGGTACATCGATCAAGTGGAGGAACTCATGACGATGAGCTCGGCATGTCCATTTGCAAAATGGGGAATTGACATCGTGGGTCCCTTTCCTTCGCTTGGTCGAGGAAATTCTTGATTGTGGCAATCGACTATTTTAGCAAGTGGGTGGAGGCGGAACCTCTTGCTAAGATAAATGAGGATGCATGATGAAATTTATTTGGCAAAACATAGTATGTCGGTATGGAGTACCTCGGGCCTTGATATCGGATAATGGGGCGCAGATTCGGGGGCGTAAATCCGAGCTTGGTGTGAGGAAATGAAGATCAAGCAAAACTTCACTTCGGTGGCTCACCCGCAAGCTAATGGGCAAGTAGAGGTAACTAATAGGATTCTTGTCCAAGGATTGAAAGCTCGGCTTGAGAAGCGGGAGGAGCATGGGTTCGGGAGCTCGGTTCGGTCTTTGTGGGCTTATCGAACTAATTCGAAGGAGGCCACCGGTGAGGCTCCGTCGATTTGGTGTATGGCATAGATGCGAGTTATACCGGCGGAGATCGGGATGGAAACACATCGAGTCCGAATTTTGATGAAAATATTAATGAGCCGTTGATCCGAGAGGCATTGGATACGATAAATGAGAAAAGGAGATGGCATTTTTGCGGATGGAAAGACACGAGGAAGGATCAAAGCAGACTTATGACAAAAAAGTAAAGAAAAGGGCCTTTCGGTCGGTGATTTGGTTTTAAGAAGGTCGGATGCTAGCAAAAACAAAGGGAAATTGGATGCGACCAAAGGACCACTTCGGTAGTGAAGGTGTTGGCGGGAGGTGCGTATGAGCCGGAAGAGATCGGAGGTCGAAAGCTCCCGAGGCTTGGAACAACTGCAATTTGAAGAAATATCATTCCTAGAATAGAGAAATATTTGGTGTAATTAATCTACTCGTTTTGAATGAAATGATACGCCCTACATTATGAGTTCGGAAAGTGGAAATGATTAAAAGTGACAAGTATTTGGAGCTCAGCTCGAGCTAGTCTCCAAATACTTGGGGCCACGAGGCCATGCGAGGAGCTCGGCTCGAGCCAGCTTCCTTTGAAAGAACAAGTATTTGGAGCTCGGCCGAGCTAGTCTCCAAATACTGGGGCCACGAGGCCATGCGAGGAGCTCGGCTCGAGCCGCCTTCCTTGAAGACGACAAGTATTTGGAGCTCAGCTCGAGCTAGTCTCCAAATACTTGGGGCCACGAGGCCATGCGAGGAGCTCGGCTCGAGCCAGCTTCCTTGAAGACTGACAAGTATTTGGAGCTCAGCTCGAGCTAGTCTCCAAATACTTGGGGCCACGAGGCCATGCGAGGAGCTCGGCTCGAGCCGCCTTCCTTGAAAGAACAAGTATTTGGAGCTCACTCGAGCTAGTCTCCAAATACTTGGGGCCACGAGGCCATGCGAGGAGCTCGGCTCGAGCCGAGCTACCTTCCTTTAAAAGAACAAGTATTTGGAGCTCACTCGAGCTAGTCTCCAAATACTTGGGGCCACGAGGCCATGCGAGGAGCTCGGCTCGAGCCAGCTTCCTTTGAAGACTGACAAGTATTTGGAGCTCAGCTCGAGCTAGTCTCCAAATACTTGGGGCCACGAGGAGCACGATATGCTAATCTTTTTTGCAAAAAAAAAAAATTTAATTACAAGAATAATAGACAAGAGATCGAGAAATGAAAGTGCGAAGAAACTTTATTGATCATTCAAAATAAATACAAGTACATGATAGAAAATTACAAAAGCAGAACTAAACTCCTAAGTAGTAGGGGGAACATTCTCGGTATTCAGGTCATCCATGGAGATGGTCACATCGTCTATGAGAGCGAGTTCAGGATCGTCATCCGGGATATCCTGAACTTGACCTGCAGGAAGCTGAGAGGATGACTGAGCTCCAGGAGCTTGTGAAGGACCGGCCGAACTGGAGGCAGGGTGGAGGATAAAAGGAGCAGATAAGGACTCTATGAACTCCTCCACAGGAGCGAGGTTGAGACGCTCCGCCTCGTCAGAAAACACGAAGCCTTTGGGGTCGGGCAGGATCCTTCGGGGACCTCGGCGATCGAAGGGCTCGGTAGTGATACCGCGTTCCCTGAGTTGAAGCTCGGCCTGGTCAAAAGCAAAGCCATAGTACTCCATGGCAGATACAGAGAGAACTCTGATAAATTCCTTAGAGCTTAGAAAGGCTTGCTTCACCCTCTCCCGAATGGCCTGAACTATGGAAGAGCCCTCGGGGGAGGTGAGGAAACTTTGCCGACCAGCTTCCACGCCCTCAGCTCGGGCTTGGTCGACATTGACAGTACATCGGATCTGGAGATCGCTTAGCTCGGTCTTGAGGTCAGCATTATCAGTCTCCAGAGCCTTTATTTTGGCCTCTAGAGAAGCCACCGTAGCCTTGTTGACCTCTTCCCCTTCCTTGTACCGGCGGTTCTCCTCTAGGAGTTTAGTCTCCCGAGCTTTCAGCCGGATGACCTCCTTCTTAGAACTGTGAAGCTCGGCACTTTGGGAAGGATCGGCAAAGCCAACCCGAGCTCGGGAGATCGGGGTGGGCTAGGCGTGCCTCGGCCTTTGAGTGGTTTAGGCAGAATGAAGTCACCAGCTCAGCATCGCTGAGTTTCTCCATGGCGGTTCGGTCGGGGTTCGGGCAGTTGCCCTGAACATATTGAATGGCAAAGGTTCCATCGTTGTTCTTCAGGATGGAATTGCTCAGAAAGAAGGTTTGATTGGGTGTATGAATGGGAGTGCGAGAGAGAGAGAGCGGAGGTGGAGTGTTCTTCGCCCTCTTGGCGCCCTGTCTTTGCCGGGTGTGCCGACACCGGCCTCTTGGGGGGAGGTCCGATAGAAGGTTGAGCTCCCCGGGCCGAAGATCGGCCATCACTGCGGCAAATCGTGTCTGCATCGCGTGGAAGTGGAGGAGGCTGACCTCCAGGGCGTGGAGCGGCAGCACTGGATGAAGGAGGTTGTGAGCCAGGAGCAAGGACTTGCTCCTCATCATCCAGCTCAGCGACCATCTGTGCCATGAACATATCTGCACAAAGAGGAAAGATTAGCTAGTGAGTAAGAATAAAATAAATCAATTGCAAAAAAGACAATTACCAATGTCGCAAGGCAAGGGAGCCACGATGGGGCTCAGCTCAAAGAAGTACAGAAGAGAAGGGGTTATAAGGCGAGAGAGGTCATACTTGACCAAAGTGAGTTTATTTATCTGAGCCTGGAGGTCGGGAGACCGATCTCTGGGGTTGTGTTTGCGTTGAAGTGGAAGGGTCCAGGTCCAAGCAATAGGGAACCCCCAAGCTCGGGGGGAGGAAATGAAAAAATATTTGTCCTTCCAGAATTTGTTGGAGGAAGGATACTTGCTTAGAAACTGAGCATCACCTCGGGAGGTGATGTAGAAAAACCGCGTGTTTGAGCTCTTTATTTGGAATAGGGCAAAGAAGATCTAGAGTGGGTTCTATGTCTAAATACTTAGTCAAAATAATGAAGCCAGCTAGGATACGGAATGAGTTCGGGGCTAGTTGATTTAAAGGCACCCGGGAGAACTCGGATACCCCAGCCATGAATGGATGGATGGGAAATCGGAGGCCGCCCTCTATCTGACCTACGAAGAAGGATAGGGCATTGGGTGGAGGTCGGTAGGTCGTCGGCCGAGTCACGGGAAGATAGAGTTTGAAAGAGGACGGAATTTGGGCGGTTCTTTTAAGGGTTTGAAGATTGGGGGCGATAAGGTGGTCCCCTTAAAATCATGAGGATATACGAGTAAGGGACCCGAGCACGGGCTCGGATCTCTCATTGTGTCGAAATCACGACCTCGAATCGGAGCTAGATTCAGTCGCGTCGGGGTCCGATGGGCGGACACCGGTGAGGGAAAAAGTGGCGGAGGAACAGAGCCCATCGTCATCGCCCACCGTTTCTAAGTCGGCGACAACCGCGTCCGACTTCGGTGTTGAGTGAGAGGAAGAGGATGCCATATTAAAAAAAAAGAAAAACTGGAAGGGAAAGGGTTACTTACATCGGATATAAATATGAGGTTGAAGGAAGAAAGTAGTCCGGGATGTGGAACTTTTGAAGCCTATCGAGCCTGGAGAATTTCGCCGGAGAAGAAGAGTGTGCTGGGAGGAACGCTCCGAAATTTGAAATGTGGGAAAGTGAAAAATGGAGGAGGAAGATGGCTTTTATAAGGGGAGAAAGAAGACAAAGGGGTGCCTCGATTTTCGAGAAGATGATTGGACGGTCTACGAGGCGTCGGGGAAGCGAAAAGACGCCCCATCCATCAAATCCGTGTCGGTACTCGAAAGGCCAAAGGGCGGTAGGAATTTCAAACGCCAAAAGTCGGCGGGAATGTGAAAAGCACAAACCCTAAATACTAGGTCACTCGGCTATCATCGAACTATGGATGAGGTACGCACCAACCCATAGTTGGGGGGAGGAATTGATAAGGGCAAAAGATTGTGCAGGGCGATCCGACAGGGCCTAAGACATTAAGGGCGACCTGACGGCCCGAGGTATCGGGTCGACTGATGATACCGAACATCGGGCGAAAATGATGAGGCCCATAGCTGGGTGATCCGTTAAGCATTAAATAGTGGTCGATCGTGGAGGCTTGCAACATATGATTGGCTTAAGGCGCTTATCAACTTGGGCTACTGTCGGTCCGCCCGAGTGTGGTTGTAAATGTTCATAAGACCGACTGTGTGTAGAGGCAAATGTTTAAGCCGACTTGTTGATCCGTCAAGTCTAACATGACTTCGAGAGAAAGAGGTCGGCCTACGAGAGATTGGCGAGATATCGAGGATGCTGAGATTTAAGGGGGTTTCTCACCAATACAACGGGCCGACGTGTTCGGGACAGTGCCTGAGCTATGGTCTTACTTCGGGCGTAAAATTAGGGTTTTAAGAGATCCGATCCTAATCTAATGATGACTCGACACCAAATCGTAATGGAATCCCTGATTTTACTAAACCCTAATCCGAGCTAAGGTATAAAAGGCCCAAGCCCGTTTCATTCTAACCTAATCCCATTTTTATGTTACATTGCTTTTTTCTCTCTCTAGCCTTTGCTTTCCTTCTCAAATACGACTTAAGCATCGGAGAGGGTACGCGGAGCCCCTCCCGCCCCTTTTGTGCGGGTGTCGTGGTGGTTTTGCGTCCTGGGAAGGTGATCGGCGGGAGAAGTAATTTTTGGGAGTAACCAATGTTTATCTTCATGACAACATATACATTTTTATTTTATTTTTTTCCTTTAAAAAAATAGGATAAAAAAATTTTGGGTTGTCTTGGGAATCGGAAGGCCCCCTAAATCCACCCTTGTTTCATCTTGTATTCAACAATGTTAGATGAGTATGCTAAATGTAGAAGATAATATCATAATTACACATGTGACATTTATTTAGTATATTGTAACACATAAATAAAGAAACGAAATAAAAGAGGTAAAAAATGTTGCGTGTGGATACGATATTTGAAATTAAATTTAACGATTTTAATATGAGATGGATTTAAATTTATCGTAATTGTAATCATGAAGAAAATCAGTACTAAAGATTTGATATCGATGATATTAAAACATTTTTTTTTTTTACAGAAAGAGTTATTTAAATAAAGTAAAAACAATATATTACTGTAAAATTTAATTTTTTAACTCTCAAATTTAATTCTGCTTGGGTAAATAGATGCAACAACCGTCTGTGTGCCATCCATGGGCCCGCCAAGAATTTAAGTAAGGCGTGTCCAATTCGTGTATGTGGCGTGTAAAAATTTCCAGTCGGCCCTCCATTTTTGGCCTTTTCCATATTCACTTTTCTCCCCAATTTCTCACTTTTTACTGCAATTACTTATCGAACTGAAAATCAATTTATTACACCACCTCAGTTTAGGGGTGTCGATTTGGGTTGAGTCACGGGTTCACGAGGTTCGCGTGTCGAAAAAAAATTCGGGACCGACATGTTTAATTATTCGTGTCGAAATCTTGAACCCGACCCGACTGCTTATTTCACAGTGTAACCCTGGACCCGACCCGCGTAAATCTGTTTAATAAAATTATTTTTATATATATTTAATAGTTTTAATCAATAAATTTGTTTTTTAAAATCAATAACTTCATACACTATTCAATCAATAAAAAAATATCACAATTCACAACATACAAAAAGAAATAACATAATTGCATAAATAACATAACACACTGATCATATTTTAAGGACAATATTCAAAAAAACATGCATAATAATAATAAATACATAATTAATGAGGTTTTATCATTTAAGTGTTAAGGATATGTCTTGTTTGTTGTTTTTTCTTACAATTAATTATTTACTTAATTTTCTTTAAAATTCACAAGTGAGAACTAGAGCTTAAGGTTAACGGAGTCGGTAAATCGGTCGTAGTAGGTTGACCCGAACCCGACCTGTTTAATTGGCAGATTATTCGGGTTCGATCCATTTTCGACCTGCACTCCAAGTGGGCCCTGACCCATACCCATTAATTTCGTGTTAGGTTCAGATATCTGCGTGTCGGTTCGAAATTGACACCCCTATTTCAATTTACAAATCCTGCAATAAAAGAGTATCGTCACTCTGTGATTAAGACTATTCTCAACAATAATAATAAGGATATTCTTTCATTTTCCCAACAAACCCTTAATACGCGGTCCAAATCACCCTCAATATAAGCCTCTCCTCATTAGGGTTTCAAACATCATCCTCCCATTTCTCTCTCTTTCTCACACACACTCCTTCCAAAGATATTTATTCCTCGATTTCCCTCTTTTTTTTTTTTTTCTGTTTTGTATTATTGGGAATTTCTCTTGATGCATAAAGTTTGATTCTTGTGACTTGTTTGGGGGAAAATTTTTTTGACATTGATCCGCTCTTTGTGCATTCATAGTGATTCTTGGATCTTTGTTTGTGTCCATCTGTGTTTTCTGAGTTTCGTTTAAATTTTTCGTTTTCCCGGGAAAAAGAAGAAAAAAAATTCGAATTATCAGTTTTTTGTCAATTGAGTTTGAATTTTGTTTGCAAATTCTCAAAATTTCTGGAACATTTAATTTTTCTCTGTTACATGTAAACAAAAAAAGCGATGCCAACAACAGATTTTCAAGAGGCATCATCTTCGTCAAGCTTCGGATTTCCCATTCTGAGCAGACGCCGTGATCAAATTCACTCCATGGACCCCACACACGAAGCCACTGGCCAAGAAGTCGAATTAGAAGCCTTCCAAAGAAAAGTCGCCGATCGATTTCACGATTTAGCATCCGCGAATTCCGACGATTTGCTCTCAATCCCCTGGCTCAGGAAGCTTCTAGACGCATTCCTCTGTTGCCAAGAGGAATTCAAAGTAATCATATTCAACAACAAAAGCTATTTGAATAAACCCCCCATGGATCGATACATTTCCGATTTCTACGAGAGAAGCGTCAAGGCGTTGGACGTATGCAACGCGATTCGAGACGGGATTGAGAATATCAGGCAATGGCAAAAGCAATTGGAGATTGTTTTATGCGCATTGGATAATCAGAGAAACATCGGCGAAGGGCAAATTCGTCGCGCGAAAAAGGCCTTAGTCGATTTAACCATCGGAATGCTCGACGAAAAAGACTCCAACACGACTCTCGCGCATAGGAATCGGTCCTTTGGACGTAATAATAACGCGCAACCGAAGAATTTAGGACATTTTCGATCACTTTCTTGGAGCGTTTCAAGGTCTTGGTCTGCTGCTAGACAGCTCCAAGCGATTAGTAACAACTTAGTCGCTCCGCGTGCGAATGAGATTATATCGACGAACGGACTTAATTTGGCCGTTTTCACTATGAACTATGTGCTTCTATTTGTAATGTGGGCTCTTGTGGCCGCTATCCCTTGTCAGGACCGCGGTCTTCAATCGCATTTTTACGCGACGAAGCAGTTCTCGTGGGCAGTCCCAATTCTTTTGCTCCACGAGAGGATTTTGGAGGAGTCGAAGAAACGGGACAGGAGGAATTCGTGTGGGTTGTTGAGGGAGATTCACGAGATTGAGAAATGTGCGCGCCATTTGAATGAATTAACCGATTTGGTTCAGTTTCCGTTGACGGAGGAGAAGGAGAGAGAAGTGAAGCGGAGAGTTGAGGAAGTTGGAATTGTGTATGAAGCTATAAAAGATGGGCTTGATCCGTTGGAACGCCAAGTTAGAGAAGTGTTTCACCGTATTGTGCGTAGCAGGACGGAGGGTCTTGATTCGGTGGGACGAGCGAATAATCATGATTGATGGAATTTTGATCTTGTCAAGTTGCTTGTGGTAAGTATGAATTTTGGTTTTAATGGATTAAGGGAAGATGTGATTAAGAATGTATAAGGTTTAAAGTCTTGTATTTATTGTATAATTGTCGTTATGTAAAGAAAATAGGGAAAAAGATTGGACTTTCTGATGTCCATGATGCTATTGTTCCATCTGTTGTTTTTGTATAATGAAATTTGAGTAAATTTTGAGTTCGACTGTGTGACGAATTATGTGTTTGTTTGCTGGATGGTTAATTTTTGTTTAAGTTTATGATGTCTCATTGGTGCCATTGCTGTTTATTTCCTTGGCAATACAGGCGATGAAACAAGACAGGGTAGATGGCTTAATTGTTTCAACTTCGTTCTATTTTATCTTTTTCCCTTTTTCTGGGGATGAGAATGTGCTTATTTATTCGTTCACATTGATGTTTAGATGCCATCATTCCAACCATTAGCACAAGTATTTGCTTTCATGTATTTTTACCAAATGTATCCGTTCACATTGCTGCCCCTCTATAGACGTTTGCTTGTAATTTAAGAGAAATAGAGAATAAGTTAAAAGAAGAAATGGATTGTTTGCAGCAGTGTTTTAGATATCGTACCGGCCGGTTCAACCTTTTGAAACGGGGAACCAGTGGTTGGACCGGTCTAGTAAGCCTCCAAATACGGTCTTAGCGGTTGAATCAGTCAAAACTGACCGAAACTGCGAACCGGTGGTCGGAATGATCGGTTCGGTAGGTCTCCAAATACCGTTTTAGTAGTTGAACCGGCCAAAACCGTCAAAACCTACTCTGACAACTTGTATAGAAAGGATTTCCCACTGCTCTAACAGTTCTTCCCTCTCAACTCTCAGTCTCTCATAGTGGTGAAATGTTGGCTCTGTCCATGATTTGGCGGTGGTTTGGCTACCAGTTTCAACAGGTTTTTTGATTTATTTTTTGTTTCTTTAGAATTTTAATAAAAAATAGAATTTAAAATTGATAATTTATTATATTTATGTGATTATCTGAATTTTGGGCTATATGAGATTTTTAGTTTCTTATTTTCATTTCTAAAATGTATTACATTATTATTTAATACAATATAACAAAAGTTAAGTTTTTTTGATTTAACGCGATTAAACGATTAAACTGGTGTGACCGATTGAATCGCTTAAGAAATGGCTTGGCCAGTTTGGCGTCGGTATGATATTTAAAACATTTGTTTGGATACTATGCTTGTTCAGCGTGATGTGTTGGGACTGTGATGAGGAGGATATTAGGGTCCACCGAAAAGGACATTATTACATACCAGGGCCATGTTTTGAGGTAATAATTTATTGAGTTCTAATTCAAGAAAGATGTATCCAGACATTTCAAGCAATAATTATTTGCTTGTTTGCTTGCACGTTTATGAATTTTTGGAAATAGTCACATGGATATTTTCAGTCTCGTTCACATTAGTTCCAATAAACAATTTTTTTCTTCCTTTAGGACATATCCAGACCAACAATTACAATTCATTGACATGATGTACATTGTCACGTTTTTAACTTAAGAATAGTTTTTAATTAAACAAGCTTAAAAAAAACGTGACAATAAGAAGTGGAACATCAAAAGTAGGAATAGGAAATTTGTTCCTGTACGAGTGAATATGACCATAAGGTGGTGATTATCTGATCACCACTCTTTTAATGACAATAGCTAAAGCTTTAAATGCCAAAAGTTGTTTTTTGGTGGTTTAGAAGTTATGTCCAGTCTTTATAACATGCAAATTGCCATAGACTGCACAGAATTATAGGGCCATGAGCTGGACTTCAAGTTTTATTATTTGAAAAGATGGATGCTCACCTAACAAACTGTACCATAAGTTGGCCCATATTAATATGTACTCCTGTCAAATTTCCGTGACCAATTTGGATCACAGTCCAGTTTTTATAGCTTTCTAGTATTGATAAAGACGTGTTTGATTCAGATATTTCTGGCTACAGACATGAAACTGGATCTCAACTGTAGAGCTGCCAAGACCAGCTCAACCCAAAACATTTAAATGCATTTTCAAAACATGAAACGAGCTGATCTCCAAAAATAGTGGTCAACTAATTTTGCCCTACCCAAATTGATTTTTCTCTTTTGGCTCAGCGGGCTAAATACTGGCGCTACCCATTTGAGAGCTTTATTTAACATAATTGGAATAGTTTAATAAAATGTTTCTTCTATTATTGGTTTGTGAAAACCCAATTGATTTGAATCCTTATTAGAAAATTTTGAGTTCTTGATAAATTGATTCAAATTAAATGACTCATTGCATCCAAAAGCTTAGGGTATGGTAGAGGAGGCGAGCCATTACTCTGACCATTAGATTTAATGACAATAGATAAAGCTTTAAATGCCAAAAGGTGTTTTTTGTGGTTTATATCAGTTTTATGACATGCAAATGGCCATAGATGGTACAGATTATGGGGCCATGCCATGAGCTGGACTTCAAATTTTATAATTGAAAAGATGGATGCCCACCTAATAAGCTGTACATAAACCCAGTTGATTTGAATCCTTACCAGAAGATTTTAAGTTCTTGAAAACTCGGTTCTTTGTCAAGATGTTGGTTGAAAAAGTTTTTGTATTGTGCTTCACTTTCCACTTTTCAATTTTTTTTTTGTTAGTAACATTTCTTAAGAGGCGCTAATGTTTCAGCATTCAAAAAGGGTTAATTGTAAAAGCTACTCTTGAAATTTAACTTAATTACAAGGAAACTTTTAATTACAAGGATATATGTTTTATGTGTTTCAAATTTTAATTACTTTGTTCAAATTATATCATATATTGTTTATAAATATTGTATTAAATAGTGTAATATTATATAGCATATATTGAAAAAATCTAAATTTGTCGTGTCACCGTATCTTTGCCCAAATTTTGGATCCCTTTTAGCCGTGTTCATGTATACTAAATTTTAGACAAAAAAATACACCGGATATGTAAAAGTGTCCGATACCCCTGTCCAAGTCGGAGCAACATATATTGTAACCTCAAGGGCTATTTGTGATAACTGGAATAGTTTATGTAATTATCCCTTAAAAAATGATGACCCCATCATTAGCTACAATTTTATCCCCATCAGAAAACATCGGAAGAAGCAATGTAGAAAGCGTGTTGATATATGTCTGAACATAGCTTCCCCACCAGGGCTAATAAGCAACCGGCTTTTCACTGTTCCATTAACATTAACAAACTAAATGAAGCAAAGCATATGTGCTTTGCTTATGCACACACTTGATGTTTTCTTCTTTTTATATAACACTGCCATTTTTCTGTGTTTTTTACGATTCATTCAATCAAGATTTTAGAAAGAGTGGAGATGGAATTAGGAATTAAACTTAGAAGAGCAGCCGATGAATTCAGCTCTGATTTCCAAATAGCAAAAGACCGTGCAGCCCCTCTTTTCTTGTCCCGACAAACAGACACCATCTTTGTCCTCACTGCTCATCTCAAAGGTTCTCTTTTTTTTTTTTTTTGGCCATGCAATGGCTTTTTTTAATAATAAAAAATATAAATTTTTGGATAATTATCAATAACACCCTTGAATTTCACTCTAATTGCAAAAATCACGCCCTCTTTCAAAATTACATACACTTTTATATTTGTTTTATATTTTACAGATTACAAGTAAATACAAATCCCAAGAAGATGTTTGTGATACCTTAAGGGAGTATTTGTAATTTGAAAGATAACTGATTTTTTTTGGTAATTAGACTAACATGAGCACAATATTTGTAATTTTACCCTATAAATTCACATAGCCTACATATGTTATGGATTAGTGTTAAATTAGAAAAACTATTCTGAGGTTTCTTCTAATTACAGAAACAAAGTTATCTTTTAAATTTATAAATATTCCCTGACATTTGGTTTTAGCTTACGAAATTGTACCCTCGAGAGAAGAGTATTTGTTAGGAGGGTACTTGTTAGGAACCTCAGTTTTTGTGATTATCCCTATGGATTATTTAAAAGGAATTGTGATTTGTGCGTTTCTGAAATTTTTGCAGGTTATAAGAGAGAAAACATAAAGATTGACATAAATGAGGATGGGACTTCAATTGCAATAAGTGGTGAAAGGCATGTGAAAGAGACTGTAATGGTGGGGTGGAAAGTGTATAAGAAAGATACAGAGATTAAAGAATTTAAGAAAGTTTTTAAAATTCCAGATGGCGTGATTTTGGACAAGATTAAGGCCAACTATAATGAGGATGAATCAACTTTGACAATTACAATGCCAAAAAAGGTCAAAGGAATAAAGGGAACTTCCATTGAGGAAATCAAGGAAAAACAGGAGCTTGTTACAAAACAAGGATCAGCAAATTTGCAGATTGTGGATGAAAAAAATCAGATTTCAGGGACTTCACACCAAGAAAACAATGAAAAATCAAAGGCGAAAAACGGAGATGGTACAGGTAATAATATGCCTACAGAAAATGCTCAAACGATTCATGATTTGGAAAATGGAGAGGAAAATCAGAAAACTGTGGATGATATTCAAGAAATATCAGAGCCTAAACAAGATATGCAAGAAAATAACAGTCGAGTTCCTGATGAAGCAAATGATATTCATGAAGAAGAAAAAGAAGGGCATTTTGGCGTTGAATCGCACGAAGAGGAGCACAAGCCACAGGAGAAAAGGTTCAACATGTGTATTCCAATTATTGCTAGTTCAACTTTACTTCTGTCGTTTGTGGTATTTGTTTTTCAAGTTATTAGAAGTAAGAATCAAACTAGCAGGAGGAAAGAATGATGATAACAAAATACAGGGATGAGTCAAATTGTGTGAGAATTTACTGGATGAAATATACAGTCTTTGTTTTCTATACACAGCCTAATCAAATGTCTGTCTGAAATGTAAAGTGTAGTTTTTATACTTTGTTTGGGTGAAGATTGAAGAATGTATTTTGATGATGAGGATCAGGGTTTGAAGTTTACTAAAATCTAACAACTTATTGTGTAGTTTAATAAAACAAGTAAGACACGTGAAAGCGAACAAGGGGACTGTTAATTAGCGAACAAGGGACTGTTAATTAGCGAACATGGGCCAAAACATAAATCACATATTTGCTCATAAAATGTGTATCGAATATATCTATTTGCGGTGGAACTGTCGATCCACATAAGCGAGAATTAAGTCCGTACAAGCCTCTATTTGATCTTGGATTAAACCAATCTACAAGCCTTCTTTGATTGAACCACAAACCACGAACATGCATACCCGTGCATTGGTTGAACAACGAGCGAAATCACGACTAGTCTTTCTCGTTGGTGTAAGTTATTTACTTGGTTGTGCATATTTTAAACTCTTGGAGAACTTTTGGTGATGCTCCAAGAAAAAACATAGAGATAAATTGTAGGAGAGAGATTTCGATATCTCGTGGAAGACATCTAATGTCTCTACTATTAATAATATGGGGAGAGATTAAAGCGATATATCTCAATCCCGGGCGGATGTGGTGTCCTTCCGACAGAGGATAAATTTCTTCAATGGGTAAAGCTCCTCCGAATGGAAGTGGCGGCACTTTCTTATGCGGGAGGTGGCACCCTTCCTGGGTGGAGAGGTAGCTAGCCTCCCGCCTTCTTGATGGTCTTCCTCTTATTGGTCTCTAGCCCCATGGCCTGCGGCTGGGCCGGCTCCATGCGCTTGTGGTGGGTATGCGTCTTCGTGTGCTTTTGTTGTTCCTACAGACGGCGCCAAAATGATGTCTTGCTTTTTAAAATAGATCACTCGAGGGGAAGTAGTCTTTTTCTCCGAAAGTGGAAAATCGTTCGACCGTAACTTGCCCGCACCCGTACGCGCAAATGTTAGGGAGGTTCCTAGAGTTGCCCAAGGAGGCCTCTTCGACGCTTTCAAGTCGATGGCGAACGAGAGAATAAAATAGTAATTGAATCTTGAATTAAATACGTAGGAGAATTGTGAGTTAATTTACTTACAAATGAATATGGGAGACCTTTTTATATCCGGGAGATGGACTCGATGGGTCGTGTAGAAGAAATCGGCCTATAGGCGCTTTCGACACCTTTGGGCAGTTTATTTTATTAAGAACTCATTGGGCAATTAATATTAAATAAAATATATCTTGAATTATATATTAATTAATTAAATATCGTTTTTGCCCCTAACAAGAACTCGATTCACACACACACACACACACACTATCTCTCTCTCTCTAAATCATGCATTCTCTCTCTAAACAAACTCTTTATCTCTCTATTTTCCGAGAGAAAACACGAGAGCTTGTGAGTTGTGGTGAGTAGATGCACCTTCATTTACGATCTTTTTTTTTTTTTTTTTTTTTTTTTTTTTTGAGTTTGGTTCATTTATTTTTTTTTTTTTTTTTTTTTTTTAATATCAAATAATCAAAATGTCATACAATGTCATGCCCGCGTCAAAGCGGGAGAAAATCAAAGAACAAATAACCTATCACTACGAAATCTAGAAAGACTATCATAATGAGAAATCTAAAAATAAAAGGAGAACCAATGATCTACGAAAATCAAGCTCGGATATCCCGGTCCATCCGAATGAGCGCAAGGAGGTGGTGAGAAGCCATGCCCTCATCAACAATGTGATCGAGCAAGAAGCGGCCTCCCAACTCCGCTAGGGTGATCATGTTGTGGATTCCCTCTCGTGTATGTGGGAAATCGAATCTTGAAAGTCCCTTAGCATGTTCCGAATGCGAATCGGGGTGTCTTGAACCCTGCCAAGAGCGAGGCCACCGAGTGATGATCGTGGTGACCACCGCCAACTGCGTCCAACTCGATCCAAATCTGAGGAGAAAACTGACGGGCATGCCGCAGTCCCATCTCCAACGCTAGTAGCTCAGCATGAAAGCTAGACACCGCCTGGAGAGAACAATGAAAAGCCAACATGAGTCTGCCCGATCTCGAATCAACCCCCCTCCGCCAGCAATCAAGGTGTCTCGATCAAACGAACCATCCGTGTTCAGCTTGATCTGAGGAGACTGAGGGGCTTGCCAAATCACCATCTTAGGCCTGCGTGAAACCTGTGGTGGAGCAATCCCCTGCAAAAAACTCACTGTAGGGAAGCATCCGGACCAATCCGAAGGGCTCAAACGCCGACCAAACAAGAATCCGAGAGATACCGCTCCACCGCCAAATAATGTGAGATGCCAAGAAAGGAAGGTGTCGATGCTTGACACTATTCCTTTCCGTCCAGACAAACCATAAAATCAAGCAGGGGACCAAGAAACTCAAGTGTCTTGTGTGTGATCCGTGTGTGCGATTCCTCCAAAATGAAAGGAATAATATCATATCAGTGGTGTGTGGAAGTGTAGTGTCAAACCAAGGAAGAAAGTGATTCCACACGGATGAACAAAGATATCATTCATCAAAAAGAGGTGAGGGATAGATTCGACCTGAGGAGATGAATGTGGATTATTCAAGCAACACCAGCAACGTGAGGCAAGGGAAGTGCCACGTGCCTGAAGCTTGATATCCACAGGAAGACGATTACGAAGGAGGCGCCAAAGAAAAATAGAGATAGTAGGAATAAGAGCATCGTTCCAAATGGCACCATACAGAAGGTTCTGAGCATTTCTACCCCGGAGAGAATCCCAAGCGAGAAGACATAGAGAACCCACCATGAGAGGTAAACATCCACCGCATGATATCCTCGGACCCTGAAGAACGGAACCCGGATATATCCTCAATGAGACTCTCGGGAAGCCCACATCTGGAGACCAAGACCTGATACAATCTATCTCTATCCCATATACCATCCCTGATGAACCAATCCACCGTCATATGACCCAACGACTGATCCAAACAATGATCCGCAAGCGGCCGATGCCCAAACCAAGTATCATCCCAGAAATTGACACGGCTACCACTGCCAATAGACCAGAAAATCCGCTCCCTGGGCTCGAATACCGATCCGCCTCAAGCGCCTCCACTGATGACTATGATTATGTGTTACAGAGGCTCTACAGGAGACCGGCCCATTGAATAAAGATTTGCGATCAAGAATTGAGCCCACAACGAATGGCCCTCGCGTAACCTCCACCACAACTTGTGGCAAGGCGTCGGAATATCCGAAAGTCGGCGCAACCCCAAACCACCTCGGAGAGATAGGATGGCGATAATATCCCAACCGATCCAATGCGTCTTCTTTTGTCCCGCATAGAGCCCCGAAAGAATCTAGCCATGATCTCGCTCCAATCTGGCCAGAACTATCTTTGGCGGCATGACCAAGAATATGCAACGGTGGCCATTAGCGTGCGTGCTCGAATAAGAGCAAGCCTACCACCAAAGGAGAGATGCCGATCGACCACCCAGCGACTCTATCCAACATCCTCTCGAATCACAAGGGGAGGAAGAGCTCTTTCGTCATTCGCCCTTGAACAAAGGGACACCCAAATAAGTCATCGGCAAGTCATCGCGAACAAAGCCTCAGCCACCATGAACCATGTGCTCCCGATCAATGTAACGGGGGCCGTAAAAAAAATCTACTCTTCCGGACACTTACCACCGCCGAAGTAGCGAGAATAGTGCTCGAGAAAGTGCCTCAAAGTGACGAGGCCATCGTCGACGGCCCCTAGTGAAGATAACAACATCATCGGATAGGCCAGTGAGTCACCGGAAAACCCCGCGTCCGTCGATAAATCATATCCCTTGTCGTCTAATAATGGAATCCAATCCGGGATAAATACTCCGCCGCCCGAACAAACAAGCAAGGCAGAGATGAGGATCCCCTGCTAAGCCTCCCCCGAGTCGAAGGAAAATATCCGAGAAGGGATACCATTAACTGAAACGGAGAAGCGCAGTCTTCATTCTTAGTAGAGAAAAATTCACTTTTGGTCCCATTAGATTTACCCCGATGATTTTAGTCTCATGTCTTGAAAATAGTCCCATAAGATTTTTCTTGTCTCACAAATGGTCCCACCGTTAAAAATTAACAATCAAACATGTCAAATTAAAAGTCAAACATGCGATTTGAGACTAAAAGTGAGAACAATGAGACTAAAATCATCAGGTGCTCGATCTAACGAGACCAAAAGTGATTTTTCTCTAAAAACTAAATATAACTAATATCTATTTTAAAAAATATATTATCATTTTAGTTACTTTTTTATTTATTATAATTAAAAAATTGACAAGTAAATTAAATGATAAAATTTATAATTCAACTTATATACAATAAATTTTCTCGAAAATAATTTTTAGAAATAGATGTTAATTAATTTTTTTGTGAATGTGTTATAAAAAAAGATGAAATACATGTATCATTTATTTTAATTAGAAAATTAACAAAGTAAAATAAATGATAAAATTTATAACTCAAGTTATAAAATTTAAATTTTCTGAAAAATAACTTTTAAAAGTAGATGTTAATTAAAAAATATGAAATAATGGGTTGAAAATGCTCTGCCCTCTCTCACACACTAGCACACACTTTTTTCACACACACATACACTGTTCTTCACGTTTTGGGCCGAGTTCACACGGATTGTTCAAGAAATTTATCAATCTGAGGGAGTTTTAGATATATATATATATATTTTTTTCTTTTTTTTTTTCTTCGTTTTTTCGTTAATCTGTTCTTGTCTTTTTTGTTTTTGTCCAGGTTTTTTTTCCGCCTTCTATGGCGAATTCCCGTTCTAGTCCGCCGGAATATTCAACTCCGAAGCATGCGTCATACGCAAATGTGACTGCTTCAACGTCTCATCAATCCAACCTCCTTTTGATCCCAAGAGAATCGTTCCAATTGCACTTACAATGAAAAAGATGGAAAGGGTTCTTGGCTTTTCTTCTTCGGAGAATGATCGTCTTGTGGAGCCATGGAAGCTCACCTTGATAGGTAAGTTCTCTTTTGCGATTCCTCACCCTCAAGGAATTGCTTCTGGTTTTTCCGCTCTGAATCTAAAAGGGCCGTTTTCTTGGAGCTTTGCAAACCCTTCACATATTATTATCAAATTGCATTTGGAAGAGGATTATAATAAGCTGTGGATGGGTACTATTTGGTCGTTGGGAGACTTCCGTCGTGTGTTCAAGTGGACGCCTTCGTTTAATCCGAGAACAAGCCCTCTTGCACCACCGATTCGCTCTACGGGATCGCTATACATTTTTTCGATCATAATGCTTTATTTGCTATCAGCAAAATCATAGGTACACCTCTTCAAGTGGACTCCCCGACAGCATCTCGAACTCGATTATCAATGGCACGAATTTGTGTTGAATTGGATTTATTGAAAGAAAGAATTGAAGAGGTTATTATTGAGTTCGATGGCACAACGCACGTTCAAAAGATTGTGTATGAACGGATTCCAGATTACTGTATGCATTGCAAGCATATTGGACATACTATTGAGGGTTGTTATATGAATGGAAATAAAGCTCGACCACCACCACCGATTAGGCGTCCCGCTCCAAAAGCTGCTCCTGATGGTCAAGATGCGAAGGGGCGTAATGGAAATATTGAGAAGTTAAGGGGTACAATGGATAACTACAAGTTTTTAAATACAGAAAATACTATTTTGAATCCAGGGATTAATCAGGTTGTTACAAAAAACCAAGCATGGATTATGGTGAATAAAAAAGGGCCAAGAGAAACGGGGTTCGTTTCTAAGGAACTTTTGAATTTCGCTAAACTGTCGAAACACACATATTTTGAGGGTAGTCATTCAAATGAGGAAGGCTCTGGCACTAATCGATTTTCCATCTTACAAAATGGAGTATTTGAGCCGTTGGATGAACTGCCACAATTAATCAAGGGTCGAGATGAGGTTACTGATTTAAAATTGGACGCTCAAGATGACACTGCAACTGAGGGAAAATTATATATCAAAGGACGAGACAGTTGCTAAAAATTCGGATGGCAGGAAGGATGAAAGTATGGCTAGTGATAATTCTATTCCATCTTTATCTTCTTTTGAGAAGAATAAATATACGCATGGTCACAATTCGACGGACTTGGCAGCAGGCGTGACTCATGGAGAAAAGGGTGGCACATTTTCTGAAAATATATCCCCTGCTTTTTCGAAATCTACCACACCTTTTGAGGGTTTCATTGGCCAAATTGCTACTAATGGAAATTTGCAGGGCCCCACGTCTACATCTTTCCATGCAATAAAGCTTAATGATGGCCAACACACTTTGGCTCTTGGCACAACCAATATTAATGGTCCAAGCCCTCCCTTCGCATGCGCAGCAGCCACAAGCCATGTGGGTCCAGGTGTTTTTTCTGATAAAATTCCCCACTACTTCTCGAATTTTGTACCACCTTTGAGGGCTTTGTTGACCAACTTGATACTAAATGGTATTTGCATGACCCCACCTCAACACCTTTCCATGCAATAAAGGTAAAAGATGCCAAAGAAACTTTGATTCTTGTCAAAAACAATAAGCATGGTCCATACACCCTCCCATGCAATGGGGCCTTGTTGAGGCCCAAGTACTTTCCAGCCCATCCGCCCCCTCTGATGAACCCGCCCAGCACTCCCAGTCGGCCCATTCGCAACATGATGCAGCCCAGGTGTTCCCTTCATCTGTTGGGCCTATATGTTTCCTTAACCAAGGCCATGAACTCTCCTCCACAGCCACTTCACGTTCAGCCCAACATCTTGAGCAATCAATTGACCGGCCTACAACTCTTGACACATCACCACCTGGATCTTTCGCCCATCATCATCACAACGCGTCCCACACATGTGCTGAGGCCCACTCGCGTATTAATAAGGCTTGCTCATTGGTTTTTTTGTCGGCCCAATTAACGGGAGATGTTTCTGAAGAGGAAACAGTTAAGGGGCTCCCTAATAAAAATACAAAGTCGGCTTCTTTGATTCCGAGTTCGCTGCAATCATCACCGGTTAAAAATGATTCACGATCGCATAAAGTTGGGCATGCTATAACAGTTAAAAAAATTGTGCTCGATAAAATTCCAAAATCAGCGAAAAAGAGCGCAAAGTCGGGCAAATTGGTTCATAATTTTCTCTACAAAGGAGGAGGGAGCCAACGACCCCAAAATCGATCAGGTGTTTCTAAATCCTCTTCTCATCCTACTTGTTAATTATGTCGATTAAATTCTTAACGTGGAATGTGAGGGGTATTGCTAATCCGGGTAGTCAACGTCATTTGCATGCTCTTATTAATCGTCATAAATTGCCTTTTGTTGCGCTTTTAGAACCTATGACTTTGCCGGAGTTTAGTTTCTATTGTCGTAGATTTGGATTTGATAATGGGTTGAGTAATTGTTCTAATCATATTTGGATTATGTCTGCTGCTCATTTACATTTTGACATTCTAGTTGATCATGCACAACTATTACATTGTAGGTTGACATCTGCTTTGTTGCCTCAGACTATTTATCTAACTTTTGTGTATGCTAAATGTGATAGAGTCGCTAGATATGATCTCGTGGGACAACTTGCGTGAGATTGCGATTAGTACGGAGGGGTTACCCTGGAAGGTTAGCGGGGACTTTAACATCTTTTTGCATGATCACGAGAGGATTGGTGGTACTTCCGATAGGTCGATGAGATATTAGATTTTGCTTATATGGTTGCGGATTGTGAGTTATTTGATGCGGGGGTGTGAGGGGCCTATCTTTACGTTGAGGCTAGAGGTGGGCTTCGGAGAGACTTGATAGGGCTTTGTATAATGAACATTGGGCTGATGTGTTTACTTCTTCTATTGTTACGCATTTATCTCGTGTTCGCTCCGATCATACTCCTTTACTCATATCTTGTCGGTTTGAACCGCATGTGCCTTGTTCTTCTTTTTTCCGATTTCAAAGATATGTGGATACGTCACCATACTTTTTTGCAGGTTGTCAAGGAAGCATGGGGGCATCCCAATCGTTGTTTTGGAATGAGGAGCTTG
Source organism: Rehmannia glutinosa (assembly GCA_016081115.2). Lineage (NCBI taxonomy): Eukaryota > Viridiplantae > Streptophyta > Magnoliopsida > Lamiales > Orobanchaceae > Rehmannia > Rehmannia glutinosa. The sequence continues at coordinate 56,779,874 of CM071928.1, read as the reverse complement.
CGGACAAGTTGAATAGGTCAAGCGTGAGACTCAAGATTTGGAATCACCGGACGTTTGGTAATATTTTTGATCGGGTTAGGCGGGTGATGAGGCGGTTTCAGTGCTCAGTGTCAGTATATGATAGTGATCCGTCTCGACTCATCGGGTGAGCTACATCGTCGTGTGGTAATTGAGTACGAGCTACGTTTGAAAATGGAGGAGGATTTTGGCGCTGAAAGTCTGCGATTAAGTGGCGATCGAGGGGAGCGCAACACTAAGTTTTTCCACGGATTTGTTAAGCGAAGCGGTGTCGCGCTAGATTCACTCGATTGACGATGATGGAGTGGTGATCACACAGATTCGAGATTCTAAGTCGGCGATTCGATTCTTTCACCCTTATTGACTTCGACTTGGAGTATCCGACTCCCCCTTTGATGAGTTCTTTCCCGGCTTCCTAATTCTTTTGATCTTGATGGACTTTGTGCTATGCCGACACCAAGAGGTTCGCGATCACGGTGTTTGGGATTGATCCGTCTAGCGTTTGGGGGCCCGATGGATTCTCATCTTTGTTCTTTTTCAAAGACCTTTGTGGGATTTAAATCGGATCGGATGTTGAGGATGCGGTGGTTGACTTTTTCTCGGGTAATCTCATGTTGTCCACGTTCACGGCTACATCTATAGTTCTCATTCCGAAGGTTCCTCACCTCGAAGTGGACCGAGTTTGGTCGATTAGCACGTGCAACGTGATGAATAAGATTATCTCTAAGATTATGAATGCGCGGTTGGTCTCGATTATGCCTTTGATTGTGTCGCCAAATCGTGAGTGGTTTCACACCCTCGTGTCATCTCGGATAACATATTACTCGCGCAGAGCTTATCCATGATATCACGGCTAGCCACGAGATTCCTGATGTGGTGGTGAAGTCGGATATGACTAAAGCTTATGATAGGGTGCAAAGGGATTTCTTGTATACAATTATGATTCACATGGGCTTCCCCTTCGGTGGATTGATATGGTTAGCACTGTATTGAGCACTGCGGCTTCTGTTCTAGTTAATGGTATCCCTTCGGATATTTTCCTTCAATTCCGAACTACGGCGGGGGGATCTCTATCTCCTGCCTTGTTTGTTAAGCGGAGTATTTATCCCGAGGATTGATTCCATTATTAGACGACACCAGGATATGATTTATCGGACGCGACGGGTTTTCCGGTGACTCATTTGGCGTATCTTTGATGTTGTTATCTTCACTAGGCGTCGGCGATGGCCTTGTCACGTTGAGGCACTTTTTGGAGCACTATTCTCGCTCTTACTCGTCACCGTCGTGTCCGGAAGAGTAGATTCTTTCTCGCCCCACGTTACATTGACGGTGGGAGCACATGGTTCATGGTGGCGAGGCTTTGTTCGCGATGACTTGCCGATGACTTATTTGGGTGTCCCTTTGTTCAAGGGGCGAATGATTTAAAAGCTCTTCCTCCCAGGTGATTCGAGGATGTTGGATAGAGTTTTACGGGTGGTCGATCGACATCTCTCCTTTGGTGGTAGGCTCGCTCTTATTCGAGCACGCTAATGGCCACCCCGCTGCATATTCTCCAGGTCATGCGGCCGCCAAAGACAGATTCTGCAGTTAGATTGGAGCAGATAATGGCTAGATTCTTCCTGGGGATCCTATGCGGGATGAAGAAGACTCATTGATCGATTGGGATATTATCTCGCCATCCTATTTCTCGAGGGTGGGGCTGGGGTTGCGCCGACTTTCGATATTGCCGACGCCTTGATTATAAATTGTGGTGGAGGTTACGCGAGGCCACTCATTGTGGGCTCAATTCTTGATCGCAAGTATTGTTACAATGGGTTTCGGTCTCCCTGTAGAGCCTCTGTTACACATAATCATAGTCATCATGGTGGAGGCGCTTGAGGCGGATCGTTATTCGAGCCCAGGAACGGATTTTCTGGTCTATTGGCGGTGGTAGCCGTGTCGGTTTAAGGGATGATACTTGGTTTGGGCATCGGCCGCTTGCGGATCATTGTTTGGATCGGCCGTTGGGTCATATGACGGTTAATTGTTCATTCGCGATGGTATGTGGGATAGAGATAGATTGTATCAGGTCTTGGTATCCGGATGTGGGCTTTCGAGAGTCTCATTGAGGACATATCCGGGTTCCGATTCTCACTTGGTCCGAGGATATCATGCGGTGGATGTTTACCTCTCATGGTGGGTTCTCTATGTCTTCTCGCTTGGGACTCTCTACGGGTAGAAATGCTCGAACCTTCTCAGTATGGTGCCATTTGGAACGATGCTCTTATTCCTACTATCTCTATATTCCTTTGGCGTCTCCTCCGTGTCGTCTTCCCGTGGATATCAAGCTTCGGCACGTGGCACTTCCCTTGCCTCACGTTGTCTTGTTGCTTGAATAATCCACATTCATCTCCTAAGGTCGAATCTATCTCTCACCTCTTTTTGATAAATGATATTGTTCATCAGGTGTGGAATCACTTTATTCCTTGGTTTGACACTACACTTCCACACACCACCGACATGATATTGTTCCTTTCTTTTGGAGGAATCACACACACGGATCACACACGAGGGCACTTGAGTTTCTTGGTTCCTGCTTGATTTTATGGTTTGTCGGACGGAAAGGAATAGTGTCAAGCATCGACACCTTCCTTTCTTGGCATCTCACATTATTTGGCGGTGGAGCGGTATCTCTGGATTCTTGTTTCGTCGTCGGCGTGTCCTGAACCCATCAGATTGGTCCGGATGCTTCCCTACTTGTTGGCATTTTGCGGGGAGTGCTCCACCACAGTTCCACGCAGGCCGAGGATTGTGATTTGGCGTGCCCCTCGGTCTCCTCGATCAAAGCCGAACACGGATGGTTCATTTGATCGGGACACTTTGATTCTTGTGGGGGACCGATTCGAGATCATTCGGCGGACTTATGTTGGCTTTTCATTGTTCTCTCCAGGGCGGTGTCTAGCTTTCATGCCGAGCTTCTAGCGCCGAGATGGGATCACGGCATGCCCGTCTTTTTCTCTTGATTTGGATCGAGTTGGGCGCGGCGGTGGTCACCACGATCACTTCGTGGCCTCGCTCTTGGCGGAGTTCAAGACACCCCGATTCGCATTCGGAACATCTTTGAGGACCTTCGATTCGATCTTCCACATACATAGAGAGGGGAATCGACCAATGAGACCACCTTGCGAGTTAGGAGTTGCGCCTTGGCGATCCGCGTGATGAGGGCACGCTTCTCACCACCTCCTAGCGCTCATTCGGATGGACCGGGGATATCCGAACTTGATTTTCATAGATCATTGGCTCTCCTTTAATTTTTAGATATCTCATTATGATAGTCTTTCTAGATATCGTAGTGATAGATTATTTGTTCTTTGATTTTCTCCCGCCTTGACGGCATGACATCAGTATGACATTTTGATTTTTAAAAAAAAAAAATCCTAAAAAAAAAAAACATGGGGTAAAAAAATAGATGTTAATTATTTGAATGTGTAATACGAAAAAAAGATCAAATGCATATATAACACAATGCATGTATGTGTATATATGTAATTTTTTTTGAGGGGGTCCCTATGTTTCGCCTTTGAGATACTAGTCTCATATAACCCAAAGGTATGTATATGTAAAGTTTGATTATTATTTTTTTGTGGAAATGTAAAGTTTGATTTAAAAATATAAAAAACAAAAATATAATATTTAAAAATAAAAGAGTAAAAAAATGTGAGCTAGGTTAACTTTACTAAAATATTTTTAATAGTATTTATAATTTAACTATCTTTGAAATATTTTTAATAGTATTTTTCTAAACTTTTTAAAAATAATTCCTATATATAAAAATTATGAAATTATTTAATATCGTAAACTTTTTTATTTTATTGATAGTTGAACTACATATTTCCAATACGTAAATGTGATTTTTGTAATTATTTGTATTTTCAAAATCAAGAAGTGATTTAAACTAAAACAATTATAGGAAAATTATTTGTTTTTCTAAATATTTTAAGTAAGAAAATTTGTTTTAGTGAAATAAATTGCCTTTGAAAAAGATATTTTTAGAAAACTATTTGAAGGACAGAGATTTTTTTAGTTTTCAAGTGGGACATTCACAATATTAATTTAAATAAATAACTCAAAATATAAAAAATTTATCATCAATAATATTAAATTTAACCAAAAAAAGAATAATGGGATCATTTTTGGTTAAAAATTTAACTTTGGTGTCCTATGGGACTATTTTTGTTGTTAAAAATCTAATTTTGGTGTCCTATAGGACCATTTTTGTCTTGATAATTGCGGTTTAGTTAGTTTTTAACGAGTTTCAGTTTCCAAGTCCTGGGACTATTTTTGGTGAAAAATGTCGATTTGGAACTAAAAGTGAGTCTAATGGACTAAAATCATCGTGGGGTAAGTCTAATGGGACCAAAAGTGAATTTTTCTCGATCTTAGTGTATGGATCCAAGATGGAAGGTGAGGTTTCTTGGGTGGAGTGTATTAGGGTGTTTTAGCGTTTTAAGTTCTCGAGTTCTTTTAGTTTTTCTTGGTGAAAGTTTTACGCTATCTTAAAGCTTTGGGGTTTTATGCCTGAATACTGTTCTTGGTGACATTGGGTGAGAGATTTACAAGAACCTAAATTCTTCTTTTCTTTTTTTGGTATGTTGTTCTACGAGCAAGGAGTGAAAGAACGAAGTGTCTTTGTGGTGATGTCCAAATTTTCACCTATTTTGGTCTATTTAGTGATTAGTTCGCTAGTTACCAATCCGGGAATCTTTAGATCTCAAATTCTAGGGTTTTCTTACCATATGGTGTTATTTTTATCTCTATTTGTATCTTTAGATTTTGCCTGTAATCATTAATCCATTTCCTTGAGACTTACAATTACTATTTGTTTCTTGGTTGAAGGCGAGATACATACACAACATTTGGCAAATTCATCCTGATTGTAGCCAATTGAATATGAATTGCACAATTTTCATGTCAATTTGGCATTAATCCATCCAAATCAATTTGAGTTTTTTCATGTGTCCAACGAAAGTTAAAAGCATAGGGATCATAAGTTTATAACAAGATTATTTAGAATATCAATGGCATAATTTCATTTCCAATTCATTTTTCCATTTATCCTTAGTAAAAACAACTTGTTGAATAATAATTAGGGACAATTACAAAAACTATCCCTAAAGTTCGATCAACCTAACTATAAAAAAACTCCAGTTATCTTTCAAAATTACAAATACTTCTTTGAGGTTTGTATTTATCTAACAAATAATCCCCTCTTGAGGATGCGGTAATTTGTAAGATAAAAATAAATATTAAGGGAGTATTTGTAATTTTAAAAGATAATTATTATTTTTTTATAATTGGCTAAATCTCAGGGGTAGTTTCAGAACTAACCCTAATAAACAAGACATTTTTGGATCAAAAATCATGATCATCCTCATGATCCATCAATTCCCAAGAACCATCTTGTTGTTGCACCATCGCTTTGTTCTTCTCACACCACCATGAAACAGGAACACAATATTCATCCTTCAAACCATCCATATGCTTGTTAACTAAGGCAATATCCCTGTTAACTTCCAATTTAAACCCTCCTCTACTCCCCTGTGTCCCTGCAATTCCATGCAAATAGCCCTCCAAGCTATGCCAACTGTTCAAATTCCCGGGCTTTTAAATAGGTCGATTTATCCGTGTCAATGGCTAACTCTTCACCCACCTCGGAGTAGCCTATAAAGGGATACGTTGGAACAATGTCTGGCGTTTCTTACGCGAAGAACGTAGAGATTTTTAGATTTAAAACAAATTTACGAAATTTGTCGTCCCCCACACGTGGGCTAGCGAAGACGAAAGCCGTCACAGGACATGCCTTGTTGGGCATGTCCCTAGGCCTGTTGTATCCATTGACAACAATGTCAACAGCATTTAAGGTTGAAACTGCAGCCCCTAAGCTGTGTCCTGTGACAGTAATGCTGGTTTCTTCATTCTTGTACTCTTCTACCAATCTCCTCACCTCTGTAAGAACCTAATTTAAGACATGTACGAGTGTCAAAACTTCACTAGCTAGCAAGTGAACAGTGTGCATTATTTAACTGATTAGGAATAATTGCAAATACTATCGTTCAGAGTTATTCTGATTATAAAAATAAAAATCAATTATCTTTCAAAATTGCATAAACCTTATTACCAATATATTTTTGTTTTACAAATTTCACCTATTGAGAGGGTAATTTGCAAAACAAACACATACCTCGAAAGGGTATTTGTAATTTTAAAAAATAAAACTTTTTTTTTTAATATTAGACCAAACTCAAGGGATGTTTTTGTAATCATCCCAAATTAATTACAGGAAGCTATAGTCTTTAGAAATTATTCCTTTCCTGTTAGTGAATATAAGATTTACGGGTCCGGTTCTCCTAGTCCTGCGGTGTTTCCTCTGTTATTTCAGTATACTAAATCAAATTCACTTGTACAATAATAATATCATCTTATAACCGATCAAAATGAAAATGATTATCATCTTATACACGTAACATTCACCTACTGAATTTGAAATACCTGATCAAACAATTTATGAAACAGGATTTCTGGTACGAAGATTTACCTGGTTTCTAGCACTTGTCGTATTAAACGGCGATCTCGGTCATCAGAAGTGTAAATAGAATACCACCCAAGATGCACCTTAGGCTCAACATTTCCTCCAAAGATCTCCGGTGCAGAAACCGATGTAAACTCAAAATCATTCATCCATTCAAGCGTCCGAATAGTACCTCTCCATGCGATCAAAATATCCCTCCGCCTAACGCTAACTTCCTTCATCTGTCGCCACAGCCACAAACCCTATCCAATTTGATTCCTTGCTCCATGCCTCTCTTGACCATGACTTCATTATGAAGGCATCCGGGACTTTAGTCGATGATGTTGCGTAAAAATATTTGGTCACGCGGTACTTGAACGGATTGCCCAGATCGATTCCGACCTTGGAGAAGAGGTTGTCCTTTGCATATCGGCTGCTTCCTGCGTACTTTGATGCCTTTTCGGAGTTGAAAGTATCGTAGGCCGCTTGAGCCATTTCTCCGTAGTGAATTATGTACTGACGGAGATCAAGGTTTAACGGATCTAACAAGCCTTCCCAGTGGTTTGTGCCACTTAGAATTTTCCATCTTTTGGCAATGCCTATGTTAACTTTCTTGTTTGTGCTGTTTGTGTTTCTCCGTTTTCTCCTGAAGCAACGCAGCATTTTGCCTTCAAAAAATGCCGAATTTTTCAAATTACATTATTCATTGAAAAAACAATGAGTATGCATCTAATTAATTAGTAAGTTGAATTCTAGAGTTTAAACTTACAATAATTATTTTTTTTTACAACATGATTCTTAGTTATCCTTGAAAGTTACATGTGTTTTAATCGGTTTTACCTGCATCTGATTTGCTGTTGATAACTTTTTTATCAAATTTTACAATTTACATGTAAAGAGACAAAAAGAAAAAGAAAAAAAAAGAGACAAGAAACAGAGAAAATAAATGAAGGGTCTTATTACAGAAAGATTAATCCTAAATGTGAACTATCTTTGAAGAGAAACATATATAAAGTTTCTTCAAAAATAAAATTAAAGAAAAATCAGGTGAGAAAGAATGAAAAAGGGAGATGAAGAAACAAATTTGGATGTGTAAGAACATTTTGGCAGATTTTGAATATAAATCAATTAACCAAAAATAGAAGGCATACCTTGGGAATCATAATGCAATCTTTATATCTTCAGTAGCCAAAACAGTGAAAAGTTCCTGTACATATGACATAACAAAAATAAACCAAATGATAGAAGGCAACTTCATTCCTTTCTTAAAGTTTCTGTTTTAACAGAGAGGACTTCACAGTTACAGTTTGTCTTTGTCAGGAAAGAAAGAAAAAAAAGCATCTATGTATTGATCTCAGAAACAAGTATTACATGGTAAATTAAACCACAACTATAAGTACTAATTCTACCAAATATAGAAGACCCCCATGATTTGTAATAAAATGGTCAAAATTTTATGAGCCACCTTAACTTCATGTCACCAACAACAAATTCATAATAATGAGACCAATTACCAGATAAACTTATCACATACTTAACACTAAGCAAATACACCTAAACAAACTGGAAAAAAATGTATGCATAAAAACAAAGTGCATCTATAAAGCAACACAGACAAGCAAAACATTTTGATCCTTTCATAAACTGTATATACCTAATGAAAAGTCCTTATTTTATTGCTTCCAATGATATATATATATATATATATATATATATGAGAGAAAAATACAATTATGAGAAGCAAACTATGATATAATAAACAATGATGTTTTAAAGAAATTACTTATATGGATATTTATATGCATAAAGACATTAAAATGATTCCCTGTCTCTGCAAATTAATTAAGCATACACTGTTTTTTGAAGTTTGCAGTTGATTCATTCTTAAAGAGAATGTAACAAAAAAATTGACAAAAGCCATAAAGCATGTAATAGCCATTTTTATGATTGAAGGGCTCAACTATTGTGGATATTAAGCAGAAATCAGATTGTTAAGGCATCAAACATATGATACCTCGAGAAAGCAGCAGGAGTTTGTTGGCTATTTTCAGCCTGATGAGAAGCTTTTGATGGGGTATGGCAAGGAATGAACAAAGCCAAACTTTTATACAGCCATTATAAGCAAGGTCTGGCTGGCTGTGGCATTATCTCATACATCATATATGGATAATAATTATATATAGAATAAATGGACATTGTTGTTGAATCAGTTGAAGTGTCCATATCTACTTCTATATTCTTGGATTCAAAGGCCTATCTACTCAAGCTACAAGCAATCATTTTTCTCCTTGACACTTAATTACAATTATAATGGAAGAATTTATGTTGAAATGAGTCATTTGTTGAAGCGTTACTCTTTTAATCAGGCTATTTGTATAGTGAAAAATTTTGTTAGTCTTGCCCTATAATTTCAAGGAGCCATATGCATCTATATATATAATAACAACCGCTTCTTAAAATAGTATAGGAAAAATTTTCCCGCCTTTTTAGCTTACTATTAAAAGTAAAAAAGAATTTGTTCAATATGAGTTTTTATATGGTATTTATTTTAGTACTTTTTATGAAATGATTTTGTCATACATTACAGTTGTAATTAGAGATTGCATAATTTTGGAAATTTCAAATGAATACATTTTCAAACTTACTGGAATTAAACGACACTGTATTTTCTTGAAACTTATTTTGAGCTATTTTTTTTTTTGTTATTATATGGCCATGTGATTTCCGCACTTACTATATTTAAATTGCACGCATTTTCAACTTACAGTAATTAAAGACTAAAATTGGTATTCAATAAAAGTATTAAAATACAGTAAAGAAATTAAAATCATTCAATTATAGTAAAATTATAAACAAAATAACATATATAATTATGTAATTATTTTTCAATCATGTAAAGCTGTATTTTACGCAAATTTGATTTCATACTTTTGCAACATGTACTGATTTAAACAAACTAATTTAAATAATTAGTAAATAATATTTAATATTACTTGCCACATAATTTTAGAATTTAAATTGAAATGTATATAGAGTAGAACAATCAATTAAAGTATTATTTTCTGACTACATTAAGTAACCCCGTGTATTTGCACATCATTCAAAGCTAATCGGTTTTATTAAAATAAAATATTTTACAACAATAAAAAAATAATATGTATTGTCTGTATATATATACACACACACACTAAATAAACGAATGGTATTGTATATAGATTAATCTCATAATTTTACACATATTTTCCAGAAAGAGATTAAATATATATTTAACCTCTAATTGTTGATATACAACATATACGATTTTTCATTGATTGTAAGTATATTTTTATAAATATATATATATACAATTTTCTGCCCATTTGCGATTCTTAAAAAGTAATAAAAATAGAATGTGCACAAATAATAAGTGATAAATATTTATTATTTCATAGTTTTTGGTAATCAACTTTTTTTAAATAATAATTCTTTAAAATTAAATAAAAAATAGAATTATGTAAATTTAACTTTATAAAACCTACGTGTGTAATCATTAATTATTGTTTTAAAAAAAAATAATTGTTTATTCATTTTTGATCCATTTTTGACGTATAATATATCAAATTAATTATTTTTTTCACAATATTCAGTTGACACTCATATTGCATATATAAAATTAAAAAAATACAAAATATAATTAAATATTTACTCATATTTTGTAATTTGTAATGGGCTTTAAAAGCATTCGGGATATTGAACATCAATTTATAAATTCATGTATTTTGGCTATTTATGATATATGTATAGTTGTAATTTGGTTTAGCCCATGTCTTAGTAATTATATAAAATTATATTTTAATTGGTTGAATTCAAATAAAAAGACTTATTCTAATTGAAGAAAATATCTCAAAATATATATCCAAATTTTATATATCACATATCCATGCATATCATTATATATATTAATATAAAAAGAAAATTAAGATTTATCTAATATAAAACTATATTCATAATAGTATTTTATATACTGAAAATTATTTGTTATATATTAACGTATTTTTCATGTTAATAGAAATTATTTTTTTATATTTGTCAACGTATTTTGATATTGGAATTTCAAAGTTGTACATTTGGAATTAGATATGAATTTTTTGTTTGATATTTTTTTTATATATGTGTATATATAAAGATAAATTAGTTTTTTATTGAAATATTTCATTTTCCCTTAATTGCGTTGCTAAATATAAAACATGATTTTTTGTTTAATTCCTTTAATAATTTTGACAGTTGTTCAACTTTCTACACCCCAAAAAATATAAAATTTGAAATAATTTTATTATTGATTATATTGAAATATAATTTATTAAATATTCAACATTAAGGTAGAATACAATTAACATTGGGTAGCTAATTGTTTTTTAGACTTTTACTTATAGATAAACACAATTCGTATTTACATCCAAATATTTCATACTAAAAGAAATTTTTTTATAGCTTATAATATCTTATTTTTTTTATTATTTAATCATATGGATAATAAAAATAAATATCTTTATATTTTAATTATTTTTTTTGAAATTTTAAATTTTTTGCATCACTATTTTTTTTAAAACTTGTATAACATAAATTCATAATTTATAAAATAAAGAATGAAAACACGTAAAATTGTAAGGATTATTGTGTTTAATTTTGAAAACTTAATAAAATCAAAAATTATAAATAGAATTAATATTAATAATAGACAAATACAATATACATATTCGAGAAATAGGGATAAAAATGGAGAATCTCCATTTTATCAAAATCGGAATGGAAAGGAAGACGAGGATATAAATACACTCTGTCCCATCTCCAATTCTAGAGAAGAGGAGAATTCTCATCATTGAATTAACTAGAGATTCCCCATCCCATTATATTTGGTTACCAACAGGAATGATTCATCCGATGTTGCCATCCCTATATACAAGATATAGAAGCCATAGAACTATTAGAAAATTTACATGTAACAATTCAAACAATTCAAAAAGATGTTTCACACATATAAACCCCTGCATCACACGTAAAAACTAGTTGAATTAATTTGAGGTTGTTGGGTGGAAGGTGTAGCAACAATTGTGTTATGGTGGTAGGTCCCTGTGGGCCAAGATACAATCTAATATCGTGGGTATTTGCGTATGTACGCCAATTGGTTTTAGGTTAAGTAGTAGCACTTGATATCGCATGTGGTATTAGAGGCAAGGTGAAAGGTTAGATCTCTAAGCGGAGCAATAGTTGAGGGCGATTGTTTACGATTCCTATTTCTAGTGGGAGCAATCACTCACCGATTGTTGGGTCATAAGGTGTTGAAGCAATCGTCCCCGTGATAGTAGGTCCGATGGGTCCAAGTCACAATCGAATGTCGTGAGTATTGCAACAATTGTCATATGCCGAGGTCCTAATGGGGTCCACGCCACAATCGAATATCGTTGGCGCTGTGCATGTGTGCTAATTGGTTTTAAGTGAAATGATAGCGTCTGAGATCCCATACAAGTCCCTTTATGTCCTTTTTTTTTCTTTCTAAAACACCCTTTATATCTTTATAGATGCATCACATGTCTATATTTGAATTATATAAACACAAATCACTACTTAAGATAACAAATAAATCCTTAATCTTATCATGTTTCCTAGTTACATGTATACTATAATAGTGCTATCATCATATTCATATGCTTGTCAAGATTACATGGGCTAGTTTTAGACTCAACCACGAGCGCAATGCGTATTAGCAATTAATTTCGGGGAGACGATAAAATAATTTAACACAACTTCATTTATCTACTTTTGTCCGTGTCCCTATCTAAACATTATTTACTCTTGTTGCTTATCATGTTCTCTGGTGCTGTGAACTAAATGGGCGAAAATCATTTTCCCAAGACTTTTCTTTGAAGTTACCAACGTATGGAACAAAGAAGATGCTTGCAAGTTTAACAAGGCAACTATAAAAGCAACCCTTTTCCAAAGCTAAATCATGAAAATTATTATTGTTGAAAATGATCTTTTTGGATGGACCAATAATCTTTATGGTCCAGAAGTGTGGGCTTACAAAATGTAAAAAAGTTTCCAATTTTATAGGCCCAACAACATATTTAAACTAAAACTAATTACAACATGAAATTTACAGGCCCATAATCCTAAAACATGGAGATGAGAGCGATTGAAGACACAGCCATAGGCCAAGACCTAACCCCACCTCTCCGCCCTCTCGCCGTCGTCCTCCACGACTCCGCCCTTAGCTCATACTGCTCCGCCTGCTTTTCTACTCTTCCGCCGCAGCCATTTCCCCCTTTTGCCCCTGCCTTTCCCCAAAACCCTTACCATGTCCCCATCGACACCCCCACTCCCCTCTACTGTTCCCCCAACTGCTCCTCCCCCTAGCCGCCTACCTACTCGTGTTCGTAGCTCGATCGGAGGTCGATTCCCCCTCCATTTATCCTCCGGCGAACCCCACCTCCTCTCTCTCTTCCTCCAATCACCTCCCTTCACGTGTAACGACGACTCCTCCGACCTCCGCCTCTCTCTCCGCCTTGTTCACATTTTCGGAAAACTTCCCCAACAATACGGGGTTTTCCCAAAATTTCCAGCTTCGATGAACAGTGATCAAAAGAACGGCGCTTCTGAGAGAATTGCTGGTTTGATGACTAATTGTGAGAATTTATTATTTGGGGAAAATAGAAAAAAACAATTTGACGGTAGTGATGAAGGGGAGAATTCAGATGAAAATAACGAAAATATTTTGGAGAGGATAAGAGAGGGGGCAAAAGTGATAGCGAAGGCGAGGAGGATGTGTTTGGATGAGAATGTAAATGTAGAGAAGCAGGATGAGCTTGTATTGGAGGAGATGGTTTTGTGCTTGGTGCTAACGAACGCTGTGGAGGTTCAGGATAAGAGTGGCTGCTGCATAGGAGTTGCTGTTTATGAAACTGCATTTTCTTGGATTAATCATAGTTGTTCTCCAAATGCTTGCTACAGGTTTTTAATGGGGCTGGAAGATAATGAGGAGCTACCAGCTTTAAGGATTACTCCAGCTGCAAAAAGTGGCTGTGGCAATGGATATGATAATGGTTTCATAATGGAAGGTGATTTACGATGCCCATTTTCACGTATTTTTACACAAATGACATGGTGGATAAGAGGTGATGGAGAGTTTATTTTCAGGTGATGTAGAAAAAATGGTTATGGTCCAAGAATTATAGTTCGAAGTATAAAAGCTGTTAACAAAGGAGAAGAGGTGACAATTGCATACACGAACTTGTTGCAACCTAAGGTTGGGATTTATTTTAAACTTTAACAGCGTTGTGATTGAGATTTTGATGTTTGAGTTTATTTATAGATCTTGTGTTTAACTTAACTAAAAACAGGACTAAACTTTGTTTATATTTCTTGTAATTTTAGAGAAGAGTTGTATCAGTACTTATTTTTGGTTCAAAAGGAAGCATTCAAGTTACATTGACAAATAAGGAATGTGTTCAAGATAAATTAGTTAATTTGCTGTTTTTGAATTTGCACTGTATGTTTTGAGAAACAATGGGAAATGGGTGAAAATTGTGGAGTGTTTGCTTTGGCACAGAATCGAAGGCCTTAAAGGACGAATATTGGACAAAGAAAAGAAAGGAAGAATGGTTAAGTAGTGTATGTGAACAGATTTACTACTGTGGACCTCCACTATCACAGAACTGTATTACTAGGATTAAGAAGGCTTTTAGTAGTTAAACATTATTCATTATTCATATATTCTTTCCTATAATTTCATCGCGAATTCATGATTGGCTTTCTCGCAAATTTCTGTTTCTTGTGTTATTCTTTATAGATTTTAAAGAACATCTTAATCTTTTATGAGTTCCTGATGCCTTTGCAATAACACTCTCCTGCAGTTCAAGCTTTTCTTACTTTTATTTGTCTTTGGTTTCTGCAGGAGATGAGACGAGCAGAATTATGGTCTAAGTATCGGTTTAGTTGTAGCTGTAAGCGCTGTGGTGCGGTGCCTGAAGCTTATGTGGATAATGCTCTGCAAGTAAGGTTTTATTTAATTGGTAAAAAATGATTGGATACATGTTATGTGTGGAAGGAATTGAAATTGAGATTACCAAGAATCAGAGGTGCTCCTTCCCCCAAAAAAAAATGGAAGGGAAAAGGTTTAGCATTTATCCTTCACTTTATGGGTATTCTATGTGTAATGTGTGTGTGTGTATGAAAACACATACACATGCTCATAATACCTACATTTATAGTGTCGCAACATTTGCAGTATTTCTTATTTTTATGCTTGAAGTATCTTAAAGGCCTCTTGGGTTCTGAAAATGTTTTTTCACATTGTTTTTGGAATTTGTGAAAGTAAGAGGTTGTTTGGCTGAGCTCATCAAATCATCGTATAAGCTGTTTTTCGAAAACAGCTTATAAGCTCCTAACATCTTATTTTGAGAGAGCTTATAAAATCTAATTTTAAAAAGTTTACCAAACACCTTTAGAGAGCTTATAAGCTCTTATAAGAAGTTTTAAATAAGCTCAGCCAAACGCCCTGTATTTCTCCAGATTATTTATATCTTCATTGGTTTCGTTAATTGATCTTCTCATGATGTAATTGCCACTATTGATGCATTAAGCTCTTTATTGAGACTTTTGCTCACAACCACATGTATACTTGGCTTTTTCTTTCCTTTGTAGGCATTGTCTGCTGCCAATCCCGAGTCGTCGGACTATAAAATAGAAAAACTGATGCAAAGCTTTGATAATGCAATAACAGACTATCTATCATCTGGTGATCCAATATCGTGCTGTAAGAATCTCGAAAACTTGCTCACTCACGGCCACTTAAACAACAAATCCGAGAACCAAACGAAGCAAAATCACCTCAAAAACTAAAGCTACATCCTTTTCATTATCTTTCTCTAAACACTTACACCGCCTTGTCCTCTGCTTATAAAGTCCACGCTAGTGATCTCTCGGTTCTTAATTCTGACATTGAAAGACAAAAGCTTGAAGCTTTCAAAATGTACAAAACAAGTGCTGCATATTCGTTGTTGCTGGCTGGGGTGGCCCATCATCTTTTCACGTTTGAATCTTCTCTTGTGACAACAGTTGCAAACTTCTGGATAAATGCAGGGGAATCAATGCTGAATCTTTCTAGAAGCTTCTTTTGGGCTTCATTTTTAAATCCGAGCGGGACCCATCTGGAGTTCTTATCCGTTTCGGCTCAAAAATGCAATTGTCGTTGTCTGGGAGATATTTTGGAACCAAATTCTCGAGATATGGAGTTTGAGGAAATAAAGAGTCGGCTACATAATTGCATTGCCAATATAACACCAAAAGTGTGGAGCATGTTTGCTTCTGAAAGTAGTTTTTTGAAAAAATTAGAAACCCTATTGATTTTAGTTGGCTTGCATCTCCTGAAGCTTCTATGTTTTCGATATTGGAAGGTGAGGAATGTGATGAACAAGTAAGGATGAATATCTTTCTGCTGAGCATCCACTGTTTAAGGTATGGTGCGCTCTTTTCAAGCATCTGTTATGGATTGTCAGCTGAAATGAATTGTTATACAACTCTTGGGTTTTTAAAGGAATTTGCTTGAAATATGTATGGACTTTTTTAATTTGTTTTTTTTTTTGGGTCGCGTTATTTGCTAGAGTTGGCCCAAATATCCACTCTGCTTGATCTCGGCCCAAACAGTTACAATTAGAAAGTAATACAAATGTATTTTGTTGAATGCTAACCCCATTTATTATAATTTATGTGCGACTATTTTTTATGTGCCAGAATTGTGATATGGGTTCTCTAATAATACATCATTTCCTACTCTTATTCATTAAATAACTTGTTTCTTATTAGATCTTTAAAAATATGGATCCTTATAAAAATTACTATTATGGTCAAACAATGTTGTGAGTACCATGAAAAGGAAATATGCCATTTTTGGAGGTGGTTAAAACATTACCAAAACCACAATGAGCAGCAAATGGCAGTTGCTAAAGTTTGTCCTTATAGTTTCTATCCTCAACAGCTTCCCCTCCCCACTTTTTTATTAATCTGGTTCTACTACAAGTACCTACTCCTTGTCCTTTTAACTTATTTTTTTCTTCTTTTAATTATTAGGTCTGTTTTCATTTATAATTGTACCTAATTTTGTTTGGCAACAAGCATAACCATTAACAACTTAAACCTTTCCTTGCTGTTAAACACTGCGATCTAAAGGGATAAAATTAAATACAATCCTGATCGTATTTTTCTTTCTAATTTCTAACAAATGGTTACCAATATAAATTATTTTAATGTACGTTAATGAATATATTTTAAAAGGATGTATAACTTGTTGAAGTCTGGAATCAAGGATATAATGCACCATATAACTTCTACAATTGTTTCTTATATTATCTACAAGGACATGCATAAATATATAAAAAGTCGCTCTCTCTCTTTTATTTATTATTTTTTGTATGGGGATTAAAGAAAAAAATGAGCAACCATAAAACCCTTCAATTCCATTTTTCATTTCTTAATCCTTCCAATGAGAAAATTCAAAATAGAAAGCAATAATTGATCTTGCTCGGTAATATAATCCATCCCTAATATATTCAAATGGACAACACATTTTCCCCATATATCAGAGAGCTTTGTGTTTATGAACTTATTAAGGTAAGAGTGTGTGTGTGTGTGTGTGTGTGTGGGATGATGGCTAAAGGAAGTTACACGTTATGTATCTTGAAAAACTAGCACATGTAGCACCGTGAACTAAAAGTAATTGTTTTGCTAAGATTTTGGGGTTCTTTTCAAGGATGAAGCAAACATAAGCCATCATGAAAAGTGCAGGTACCAAGAAGTGATCTTTGTTTTCAGGTACACATCATTATTAAGTTACCTTAATTTCCACAGTGAAAAGATTGTTAATCTAACAAACTCGGTATGAACCTGAAAGCCAGTCTTTTTATGCTCAAAGTTGATTTCACCTTTTCTTATTATACTAACAAAACTACCCCTTTAAATTTGCTTAAACGCATTAAATTATGCTTATTGGAATTTGATGCCTCATTCTTGCCGCAGTAATTGAATCATCACATGCGTGGAGAGAGCGAAATTGTTTTGTTTTAAATAACTTGTGGAATTCTTCAACCAAGAAGTGGCTGTAGTTTAGTGGTAAGAATTCCACGTTGTGGCCGTGAGACCTGGGCTCGAATCCCAGCAGCCACAAACTGTGTTTTTTTTCTTCAGGTCTTTTCAACCTTTTATTGCCCATCTTTTTGTGGCTTTTTTCAGGTTTTTTTCACTCTTGTATTGCCTATTTTGTAACGTACTGTGTACAGTGGATATAGCTTGGGGTAGGGGGAGGGGCGGGGGATGCAAAAAATAATGAAGTTGGCTTTACACAACTTATAGTTCAATCATTATCGCCACCCTTTCAGAAGTGTTTAGGTGCTCAACTCTATATTTTTGATTTTTTGAAATTTATCCCCATCCAACCACTACTCCCAACTTATTAAAAAAATAATGAACTTGGCTTTCAATTTTCTTTTTTTTTTTAAGTACAACTTCCTTTTTTTTTATTTTTTAGTACAACTTTCAATTTTCTTTTTTTTTTTTTTTTTTTGAAACCTTGATTCTTCAATAGTAGGTCGATCGGTTCTTACATGTACAATGAAATAAAATCTTCAAGTAATCTACTGGTGTACCATTTATGAAAGAACATAAAATTGTTCCATTTATGATTTAGTCCTTAGATGATAACAGAAATTTAAAAATAAAGTGATTACAGAAAATAACATGAAAAGAAGTGACAGCCATAGCATTTAGTTTGATTTTTTTCAAAAAGGCAAATTGTATCTTCAGACACATGACTCGAATTGACTGTCGGCAAGGGTCCAGGAACACAACCCATTTCTTTGATTTTTAACAATTTGCTCTGCCACCACATATTTTGTCCTAACTCTTTTCCATTATCCATCAAGATTAACTAAATATCAGCATTAACAAATTATGATCTATACCAAATTAATAATTAATGAATCCAATATTAGCTAGTTATATGTATCCGTAAGATTAAGAAATTTGGATTTGAGAAAATCATCTGGAGTTAATAATTTTAAAAAGTATTGTGGTGATTGGGGATATTATGATTCATTAATGTTGCAGGTTAGTAGGATTATATTATCTAATAATTATCAATAAAACTTTTAAATAATGATAATATATACTGTCGCATTTTCTTGATTAAAATTATTTTGCAATGAACCTCTCAAAACAATTTGGGTGACAGCTCTCATGAAAGCGGCAGACCAACTTCACTTATAGTGTTTTTCACTTAGCTGTAATCCAGGCCCACCTTTGACGAACACGTGGCTTGTCTTCCGCCGTGGATCTTGCATATTGTTTTCTGTCGGTGCAAAATGCGCACAGTGGCGTTTTCAATATTCAAGCACTATTAATTATTGGTTCATTTCATGGGCCTTGCCTTTTACCTTTCTTTTTAATTTTTATATCTTTTTTTTTCTTTTTCTAATTTTTAAATGCGCTTCGATTTCAAAAAAAAAAAAAAAAAACAAATGCGCTTCGCTTTGCAGTTTGCACCGACGAAAATAGTATTAAAGCGCGTGGATACAACGTCCATCTTGCGCGTGGCGCGATGTTCGTGAAAGGTGGGTCCAGCAGCATACGTGGATGAACCTTTGGCATATTACTGTACACTCCATGGCCTCTGCTGTCAAATAGATTTTCCTTATTTGATTTGTTTTTATTTTTTAGTTAATTTGCTTTTTTTTTTTTTTTTTTGCGGGAAGAATCATGCTTTCGATGATTAGACATTTTAAGTTTTAACGGATGAGCTGTAATTTTCTGGTTAATATTTTGTTGATATTATTTCTATTCATAGTTGGATAATGCTTCATGGAAAATATTCAAAATTGGGAATAATATGTATTTTTCCATCGACTATGCCATCCTTATTAGTACAGCATCAAAAAAAGAAATTTTTTTTTTTTTTGCAAGATGTATACAACTTACAGTTTTCATTTTCAATCTTATTTTCATATTCCCAGCATATTCAGGGTTTAAAATATTTTAACAAAATCTTAACGGAAAATTAAAAATATGTTATATTAATCATATATCTATATTAACTATATAATTTTGGATATAATTTTTTGAGCTCGTCGGAGTTTTGGTCTTTTCAAAACATGTCTTTTAGCCATTTTGAGTTGAATGTCAAACGAAACTTTACCCTTTTCTATTTCTTTACGGGGACGACATAACTCGATCTGGAGTTACATGATTGGGTACCAAGTTATGTGACTTCGGTACCAAGTTATGTATTGCATCAATCTTTTAAAAAATGGTCAAGACTGATCACCGGAGAATAAATGAAGGTATGACCGTCGATTTTTAGTCAAAATAATTAAAAAAAAAAAACATGTTTTTGAAAATACATGGCTATTTTTTATTTTTACAAAACATAAGTGGCCAATTTGGCCTATTACCACTAGCTTTTTTAGTATCTTTTCTTTTTTCTTTTTTGAGCAATAATTTTTTAGTATTTTCTGAAGAGAAAAAGTGTAATATCATCAGTAGACCCCAAAAAAGGTCAAATTGGACAAACAACCTCTTAGCTATTTATGAATTGAGTCATTCTTCACTTCAACCCTTATTTACACATTTTTCATGTTATGTCTGGTTAATTATCATACATTAATACATATAATGATATTATTGTAGTTAATTCAAAGAAAAACACACTGCAATAAGTATACTCGTACCATTCCCAAAGTTGCACAAAAATTAACAGCAGGTCTCTTGTGAGATCGTGAGGCGGTGATCTTTTGGTATAAAAAGTAATACTTTTAGTGTAAAAATGATACTTTCCAAAAGTATCACCGTTCGGCGAACGAGGATTCGATAGTCGGGAGGACCAACAAAGTGTCCATTGAATTTTTGGCTATTCGTCCATAACAAAAAAATAGTTTTTAGTCATGGACTTTCAAAAATATTTTTTTAGCCATTTTGAGTTTAATTGTTCATTCTGCTATTTTATTAAAATATTCCTCGAAAATTGCTAAAAAATATTTTTTTGAAAAATATGACTATTTTTCATCTCTTGAAAACATGAGTGACTAAAAATATCTATTTACATGTAATAAAATTTAAAATATATTATATTTTTGCATCAAATACAATGTAAATATTTATCATCAAACATCTCAAAATACATAATTACAATTCCAAGATATTAAAATTTAGAATGTTTCTCTTGCATATCATGAATATCATCAGGAAAATAAGTTAGTATACACATTATGGTGTATTGAAATGAGAACTTTGAAGTGTGCAAGAGTATAGGCCTACAAATTCAAAAAATAAAAATCTTGATATAAATTTTTTGCAAAAACAAATGCCAAAATACATATTAAAAAAAAAGAAAATGTTGTGGGGGCCAAGGCCCCCCTCCAACTACATGTAGTTCCGTCCATATCATCATTCACGGTTTTTTCCTGTCTCACATAAGTTTTTGCAAAAAATAATTTCATGAAGGACTAAAATTTCATCAGAAGAAAAATTCAATGATGTCCCCGGCCACATGTCGTATAAGGTTGCCTTAATTATGGTGGGGATTAATTTGACACGTGTTGGAATTATTGGTGATTGAACATCACTTAGCCAATGATTAGAAGCAGCGCTAATTAGAAGATGGAAGCATCCAATGGCCAATGCTTCAAAAAAGAGAGAGGGGAAAGTCCCTAGTTTCCAGATTATGAGGATATAATTATCTATATTATGTTTCCACTTATTGTGTATTTTATTAAATGCAATTCTAGTTCAAAATCGATTTATTTAAATTGCAACTGGTTACTGCAAAAATTTAAAGGATTAGTAGACATAAAATTATTTCATTAAGCCACGGCAAACAATCTTGTTCTGAAGTTATTTTAAGGAAGTTGATATGAATTTCTAATGAATAATCAAATGATAACTGATAAATTTCTAAAATAAGCTCATGAATATAGCTAGAAGAA
Source organism: Rehmannia glutinosa (assembly GCA_016081115.2). Lineage (NCBI taxonomy): Eukaryota > Viridiplantae > Streptophyta > Magnoliopsida > Lamiales > Orobanchaceae > Rehmannia > Rehmannia glutinosa. Next base: position 56,758,304 of record CM071928.1, on the reverse strand, counting down.
AAGAGTTCTCATATCTCACATATTCAGCCGAAGCTCACAAGTACATCCATTTACACTACGATGCTAAGGAAAAAGCAACAATCGTGTTTTACAGGGAAACACGTTAATTGAAATAAGAAGTAAAACTAACAACTATAACCCAGCAAGTGACATGTCGATAAAGTGTGATGGTGAGTGTGGAAAGTGTGATACGTGATGAGTCGGCAATGTTAACATCCCCCCCTCAAGTTGGGCGTCTATGTAAATCGATCAAAAGCAACTTGGAGGTTAGAGAAGAAAAGACCAGGCCCCGGGCCTTCGTGAAGAGGTCGGCGAGCTGCAAATGAGAACCAACTTTCTCGAGGGGAGACAAGGCGCCTTTGTATTGAAGACGAACGAGATGGCAATCAATTTCTAGGTGCTTAGTCCGTTCATGGAAGACCGGGTTAGCAACAATGTAGAGAGCGACTTGGTTATCGCAGAAGTGGATAGGCTTAGGGAATAGAGACACCGCAAGTCGGAGGCTACGTAAGTAAGCCACATGATCTCACAAACGGTGGTGCTTAACGCCATGTATTCCGCCTCCGTCAAGACCGGGAAACGGTAGTTTGTTTCTTGGTCTTCCAAGAGAGAAGGGAAGAACCAAGAAAGATGCAAAAACCAGTAACAGAGCGACGAGTAGAAGGCGGCGGAGGCCCATCCGCATCACTATATGCTTTGAGTGGAAAGTCTTTATCGAGAAGAATAGAAAATACCCTGGGAGGGACAACCTTTCAAATAACGGAGCAAGTGGATAACAGCATCCCAATGTGAAGTACACGGGCTGTTTACGAACTGGCTAAGTTGCTGTACACTAAAAGTGATATCAGGACGCGTCATATTAAGGTAGAAAGCGATCGTCCCACAAGCCTACGATATATGTCAGCATAAGCAAAGGGTGTCCCGGCATCTCTCGTGCGATTTGAGACCGGGGAGAAATGGCGTAGAAGTAGGCTTGCAATCAAGAAGACTGAGTCGAGATAGGATGTCTAAAATATATTTCCGCGATGGAGATAGGTACCCAAAGAGATGCGCACAATTTCAAGCCCAAGGAAATATTTGGTCGACCCAAGTCTTTGATAGTAAACATATCATCAAGAGTATCTTTTAACAAAGAACAATATCCTCCAAACTAGATCGATCCACAAGGACATCATCCACATATATCACCAAAGCAAGAAAAAGAAGACTGCGAGATTTAGTGAATAGGCAATGATCATGCATAGATTGAACAAAACCAAAAGCCATCAATTTCCCACAAAACTCTGTGTTCCATTGCTGACGCTTGCTTGAGACCATACAGACTGCGTTTCAAGTGACACACCTTACCAGTTGTATCCCCAGATAGACCATCAGGAACAGTCATATAGATGTCCTCATCTAGAAAACCATGTAGGAACGCGTTATTTATATCCAACTGATGAAGGTCCCAACCCTTGATAGTAGCTACAGCAATCAAAAAACGTCAAGATACCAATTTGGCAACCGGAAAAACTATCAATATAATCCACACCAAGTTCTTGATGATACCCCTTTGCCACAAGCCGGGCCTTATAACGGTCAACCGTACCATCCGGATTTAATTTGACCTTGTATACCCACTTGCACCCAATAGCTTTCTTTCCAACAGGTAAATCAGTAAGCACCCATGTTTCATTCTTTTCAAGGGCAGCCAGCTCTTGATTCATGGCATCAACCCATTGAGGATCATTCTTAGCTTGAGCATATGTGACAGGTTCCTGAATTTTGGAAACATTGGCCAGAAAAGCAACATATTGTGGAGAGAAAGATGGAGACACATAGAAAGGAAAAGTGGAAATAGGATAAGAGAAAGAAGAAACAGAACTCAAAGAGTGCCCTGAGGAATGAGAGGTAGTATCCACTGTAGGCAAGTTGTCCACTGCATTGTAAAGCACATAATCCTGAAACCTGGAAGGTAAAGTGGAGATTCTAGGGGCTTTTCTAAGAGCTATAGGTGTAGAAATATCAGAGGAGGAGAGACAACAAAGGGCTCGAAGTAGGAGATGACGTGAGGCGGGGTAAGTAGAATAATCAAGGTCCGAGGGAAGAAAACGAGGAATTGGAGTGTGATCTGGTTCACAGGTTTGAACAAAAGGAAACTCAGATTCTATGAAGTAGGCTTCTCTAGTGACTGTCAACTTTTTGGTGGTCAGATTATAGAGTCTGTATCCTTTCTTACCATTCTCATAACCCAAAAAAATACACTTATGAGCCCGGGGATCAAATTTACCTTTATGTGGGAGGATATTTGTGGCAAAGGCTGTACAACCAAAAGGCTTCAAAAAGGGTGAGATCGGAGATTTGCCATACAACACCTCATAAGGTGATTTCAAGGTGAGAACTGAGCTAGGTAGCCTGTTTATTATAAAAGTAGCTGTAAGAAGGGAAAAGGGCCAAAAATCTAAAGGTAAGTTGGACTGAAAGAGTAGAGCTCTAGCCATGTCTAAGAGATGTCTATGTTTGCGTTCTACAACCCCATTTTGTTGAGGTGTATAAGCACAACTTCTTTGATGAACAATCCCATGAGAAGTAAATGGATGAGTGCACCACTGATTGATAAATTCCCCCACCATTGTCGAGATCTAAAGGTTTTAATGGAATCATTAAATTGATTTATCATGGAAATAAACTGGGAGAGCAATGAAGGAACCGGACTTTTATGAGACATAAGATATGTCCAAGTGCACCTACTATGATCATCCACCAAGGTAAGAAAGTAAGAGTACGGGATCGAGAAAATAATGAGCCAGTATGATAAGGCCCCCACACATCAAGATGAACAAGATCAAATATAGCAACAGACAAGTAGTTCTCAAAGGAAAGGAATTTCGTGTTGTTTTGACACATGGCATATCTCACAATCTTTCAACTTTTTATGTGTATTATCATTCAAAAGGCTTTAAAAAAGGTAAATGGTGCAAAGTACTAGAAGAGGCATGGCCTAAGCATTTATGCCACATTTCTAATTCATCCTTACAAGATAGAGAAATCAAGAGCAATTACAAGACAAAGAACTTCCAGGGAAATATGGAAAGAATTAACAGAATTAATGTGCGATAGAGTTTTCCAATTGCTGTCCTGATTGCTATCACCCTCTCAGATCCTCGAGTCTGTAGAACACAAGTGAGAAGGAAAGAAAACACACTTAGCATGAGAGGCCCGAGTGAGTTGAGCCTGAGTAAGTTATATTTGAAAGAAGGCACAAGTAATACATCTGTGAGACAAGATTCTGTGAGATTTTAACCTCACCAACGTGTGTGACAAGTTTAGATGTCCCATCCGAAGGAAAACATTAATGTGAGTGGGAGCAGGGGTAAGATTATTCATCAAAGAAGAATTCACACACATATGCTTACTAGCACTTGTCCAAAATCCAGATTCACTACCAATATGCTCAAACGTGCTTAAAGCAAATGAGGATCAATGTTACTGTGTAACTCCGCAAAATGTGCAAAATTAGCACTAGCTCCAAAGATCGCCGCTTCCCAAAGTAGCCATGTATTTTGCTATTTCAACTGATAATGCTAGCAATATCATCATCGCCTCCCCTTTTGTGGGTAATCGCATGTCCTCCCTACCACCAACATTCACATCTCTGTCAAATTGGCAAGTGCCAAATTCTTTTGCTCTTTAAACTTCTTATACCAGTCCAGATAGCCATGTAGTTTGAAACATTCATGAACTTCATGTCCACCGAAATGACAATGACTACATGTAAGCTTGGCCTTGTCCTCTTTAGATCGCTGCAGGATTACCTCTTCATCACCGCCACCACTCCACATTCCGGATCCACCACTTCCTCCGCCATTTCCTGGTTTAAAAGTTTGTGTCATCATAGCCGCAATATCTAAACCTTCAGAAAGACTTGATGCACACTTCTCCGCCTCTCAATACGCAAAATCATCGAATAGGCCTTATTAACATCGGTAGAGGATCCATCATCAATACTGACTCTAGCTTGCTCAAAAGACTCATTCATCCCCATAAGAAATTGTATGAGTTTCACATTAGCATCATTAGCACACCACATGCGTTCGGCTCCACATGTGCAACTAGGTGATGGCACTAAATTGTTATATTCATCCCATAGTTTCTTAAGTCTAGTGAAATAAGCAATTCTTGTGTTAGTGCCCTGGACCGATACTTGCAATTTCTCTCCGGTGGGTACAGTTGCGGTCCATTACACCGCCCAAATCGTTGCTCAAGTTCATCCCATAGCTCATTCTCGCGATGTGCGTAAATAAAACCATCAACAATATCACGCGAGATAGAATTTAATAACCAACTAGTGACCATAAAATCTATTTTCTGCCATCTCTCAAAATCCTCAGAAGTTTCAGCAGGTTTAGGAATTTTACCATTAATGAAGCCGAGCTTCGTCTTAGCTCCCAAGGCGATTAGCATCGATCGGCGCCAAGGTAAGTAGTTGTTTCCATTCAGAGGATTAGTGACCAAAATCATACCAGGATGGTCCGATCCATGCAGGTGAAGTGGATCGCCATCTTTCGCCACTGTTTGATTAGCCACCACCTGAAGTTCGCGATTCGCGCCAAGTTCATCCTCTTCCCCAATGTTGTCCTCCATCCACGGATTAAGATGCGTAGCCATAAAATTCAGGTTCTAAAGGCTCTGGATACCATGATAAATTTCTAAAATAAGCTCATGAATATAGCTAGAAGAAAAGAGTTCTCATATCTCACATATTCAATTTGAAGCTCACAAGACATCCATTTATACTACAACATCTTTGCTAAGGAAAAATCTGAACAATCGTGTTTTACAGGGAAACACGTTAATTGAAATAAGAAGTAAAACTAACAACTATAACCCAAAGAAGTGACATGTCAAGATAAAGTGTGATGGTGAGTGTGGAAAGTGTGATACGTGATGAGTCGGAATGTTAACAATAATAACGAAACATGATATAATAAAAAAATGGAGGTCCTAGAAATATCATAAGTGTTGAGGAGTAAAAATGTAATTTGTCTTTTTACTATATAGCTTTTATTTTCATGATTTTTGTTATTATTGGGACTATAAGAATTAATATTCAAGTCGGCCCATGGAAAGGGCCCACGAGACCTAGATCACTTTAACAGTCTGTACAACTCATTGTCTCGGTATAAATAGTCATCTCCTTAATTAACTTTGAATAAATACCGTTTACTATTAATCGCTCATTATCCTCCGATTTTTCTCATACACAAGATCGACCTAAACGCAGGGGTCTCCTGGGGATCGTTGGAATTGGTCTTTGAGAAATCGGTGTTGACCCGATTTTGACCAATTAATTAAGTGGTTTCCATTTGTGAAAAATGGAATTAAATTATTTGTAAAAATTCTACTAAGAGAGTAGATGAGAATAGCATTTAGAATTTCTCAAAACCGATTCCCGGGTGAATGAGAAATTAATGCTAGAAGTTAGCTACTTAATACAAATAAATAGTATGAAAAATAAAAATGTGGGGGAGGAGAGATGCTCCATCCCACATAGAAAATGAGGCAAAGTTGCACACTTTATTTATCCCAAGTTGGACATATGGGTTTGGGCCCTTGGGGGCACCCAAGTTTTTAAAGGGAGAGGACTACATGCTTGTGGGTTTTGGTTCAAAAGACGCTGCGCGCGCCACACCGGCCGGCTCGGCCGGGCCGTGGCTTGGGCTTATTTTTTTGACCAAAAACCTTTAAAATAATTAATTAATTAGCCGTCGCGGCCAGTCGTGCTACCCCGGTTTCGAGCCGTATCGGCCCGTGCATCCGGGTCGTGGCGCCTTGCCGAACGTTGGAGCACCAAGACGCGTGCGCACGCCGTGCGTGCAGTCGTGCTCCTGCCTGCGCGTGCGTGCATTCGCAAAAGGTGTCTTTTTCGAGCCAAACGACGTGTTCTTTCCATACGGGGCATCTAAGGCCTATAATAGTCGATCCTGGACCGAAAAACACACGAAATCAATCGATAACATAAAATCGAGCATTGCATTTTGCATATTGCCCATTTTTTCCTTTTGTAGCTTGAAAGTCGAAAAACACTTCATGTTCATTTGTATTCCTGGTTTTTGCAAGTCTTTGCTAAACCGCATAGTAAGTCGTTGTATCTTAGACAGGCGAGCGCCAAATCAAGTTAGCACTTCAGATACGGGGCATTTTCGTCTTGAGACCGATTCAAAATCGTGCCTCGACTTAAACCACACACTATATCCACCATTTTCTTTAAACGAAAACCTTTCTTCCGAATATTTTGCCAACAATCGCAAGATTTAAAACTACGTTTCGTTGAAGACGATGGCATCAAGTTCGATCTCGTTCACACCTATGGTCTCTTGCTCCGCTCACGGGCGCCCAAGTTTTCCTAAGTGCCGACTTCAAACGTTGGCAAATGAAGATCTTGTTCTACCTCAAAACTTTGGGGTTGGCTCGTTTTCTCAAAGACGACCCCTCATCGCTGAAGATGACGACATTTGCCGATAACACCGAGAATCTTGTGGATGCTTGCATAACAGCGATTTTCTATGTCACAACTTCGTCTTGAATCGGGCTGACGACACTCTCTACAACGTATATAGCGCGTTCAAGACGTCCAAGGAATCGTGGGAGTCCTCGGAGAAGAAATACAAGACGGAAGATGCCGACACAAAGAAATTTGTTGTCGGCAAATTCTGGAGTACAAGATAGTTGACACCAAGACGGTGATCGGCCAAGTTCGTGAGATTCAAATCATCCTTCACGACTTAGTGTCGAAGGGATGCTTTTGAATGAATCCTTTCAAGTGGCTGCAATTATCGAAAAATTACCGCCATTGTGGAAGGATTTCAAAAACTACCTCAAGCACAAGCGCAAAGAGATGGGGCTTGAGGATCTCGATTGTTCGGCCAGATCGAAGAAGACAATGGAAATCGAGATGTTAAAACCAAGAACGGAATGGAGGCTAAGGCCAATCTTCCGAGTCGAGCACTAGCAAGAAACGTGATGCACTCGGGAAGGAGAAAGGCAAGGCCAAAAAGTTCAAGGAGAATTGCTACAATCAGTGGGCAAACCGAACCACATAACGGGATTGCCGACACCCGGGTTAAGGGTAATCAAGGTGGCAACCAACAAGCCAATGTGACGGAGGACAAGTCGGTTCAATAGACTTGTGGGAGCTCGATCTCTCCGTCATTGTGTTTGAAGCCAATATGGTGGATAACCCAAGGGAATGGTGGATAGATACGGGGCTCGCTCGTCACATTTGTGCGAAAAAGGAGATGTTCTCCTACTACACTCCGATCAATGGAAGAAAATTGTTCATGGAAACTCTTCGACTTCCAACATCATTGGGCTTGGAAAAGTGGTGCTCAAGATGACTTCCGGAAGGAGCTTACGCTTGTGAATGTGATGCATGTCCCGGGCATCCGCAAGAATTTGGTTTCCGGTCCTTTGCTTAGCAAGGCGGTTTAGGCTAGTGTTTGAGTCCGACAAGTTTGTAATGACCAAGAATGGTCGGGTTTTATGTAAAGGCTACCTTGATAAGGGCCTGTTTAAAATGAGTGTAATGTACATTTTCCGCCAAGAGCGAAGAATAAAAACGTTACTCATTTTACTTGTTGGATTGTTCTAATTTATGGCATGATATTAGGACACGAAACTTCAACACGATTAAAGGTTAGTGAATCTGAATTAATACCTACGTTTAAAACCGATTCACAAGACAAATTCAAATTTGTGTTGAAGCAAAATCGCTAAGCGCACCATTTCATTCGGTAGAACGAGAAGTACCAAACCACTCGAGTTAATTCATACGGATGTGTGTGATTTAAAACTTGTGCAAACTCGAGGTGGGAAAAAGTACTTCATAACGTTTATAGATGATTGCACAAGATATTTTTATGTATATCTTTTTGAAAAGCAAAGATGAAGCTTTAGTAGCTTTTAAAACTTATAAGAATGAAGTTGAAAATCAGCTTAATCGAAAATTAAGATGATTCGAAGTGATAGAGGAGAGTATGTTGCTCCGTTTGAGGAATTTTGCTCGGAGCGGGTATAATTCATCAAACGACTGCACCTTACTCACCTCAATCAAATGGTGTTGCGAACGCAAAAATCGTACTCTTAAGGAGATGATGAATGCGATGTTGATAAGTTAAACTTACCCCAAAACTTGTGGGGAAGCCATACTTTCTGCGAACTACATTCTTAATAAGATCCCACACAAAGGTAAAATGAAACTCCATATGAGTTATGGAAGGGACGTAAACCATCATACAAATACCTCAAAGTGTGGGGTGTTTGGCTAAAGTCGAAGTACGGCCGAAACAAGTTAGAATCGGTCCGAAGACGATCGATTGTGCTTTCATTGGATATGCTAACAATAGTAGTGCATATCGCTTTTTTAGTGCACAAGTCGGCTATTCCTATATAAATGAAGGTATGATCATTGAATCAAGGAATGTTGTATTCTTCGAGAATATTTTTCCGAACAAAGAACGGAAGAAGAAAGTTCGAGTAAACGGACTTATGAAACTACAAGGTTACCTCAAAGTGATGATGAAGAGGAACCTGACGATAAAAGGACAAAAGTAGCTAAATCTTTTGGTCCGATTTTTCAACTTATATGTTAGAAAACGAACTACGAACTATTCAAGAAAGCGTTATCAGTCCGTAAGCTCACTCTCGGAAAGCTATCAATAATGAGATAGATTCCATCATGCAAAATCACACTTGGGAGTTGGTTGATCTCCCACCGGGTTGCAAACCTGGGATGCAAGTGGATCCTTAAAAGGAAAGATAAGCGGAGATGGATCTATTGACAAGTATAAAGCCCGATTGGTAGCTAAAGGGTTTAGACAAAAGGAGGATATGACTTCTTTGATACATATTCTCCTCGTCGAGGATTACGTCCATTCGTATTCTCATTGCTATTGCAGCTTTGCATAACCTGAGATACATCAAATGGACGCGCAAGGCCGCCTTCTTGAATGGTGAGCTTGAAGAGGAGATTTATATGAACAACCGAGGGGTACGTTGCACCCGGTCAAGAGCGAAGGTGTGTAAACTTGTAAAGTCACTTTATGGACTAAAACAAAGCACTACAAGCAATGGCACGAAAAGTTTGACTCGACTATGAAGTCAAGCGGTTTCAAGATCAACGAATGTGACAAGTGTGTCTACATTAAGGTACTACAAATGATTACATCATAGTATGCCTTTATGTGGATGATATGTTGATTATGGGTAGTAGTCATGATTTAATCATGAATACTAAGAACATGTTGAAGAAGAACTTTGACATGAAGGATATGAGATTATCGATGTTATTTTAGGGATTAAAATCTCTAGAACTTCGAGATGGAATTGTCTTGTCATTCCCATTATGTCGAAAGCATACTTCCGAAGGTTTAATGCTTTTGATAGCGCTCCTAAAAAGACACCGTAGATCTAAGTCTACACTTGGCCAAGAATAGAGGCGAACTGTTTCTCATTTGGAATATGCAAGGGTAATTGGCAGTCGATGTACTTAACGAATTGGTGTACCGTCGGACATTGCATATTCGTGAGTAAACTAAGTAGGTTCACAAGAACCCGATGCGGATCACCGGAAAGCCGACAAGTGCTTTGATATTTAAAGTATACCATGAACTATGGAAATACTTTGCCTCTTTGGGATATCCAAAGGCCCGATTAGAAGGATATCTTGTGATGCGGTGGATATCGTAGACAAAAGACTCCAAGTCCACAAGTGGATTTGTTTTCCTGATAGCGGAGCGGTGTCGTTGAAGTCTTCTAAGCGGCGTGCGTAGCTCGATCCTTTATGGAATCCGGCGTTCATTGCTTTTGGATAAAGCGGAGAAGAAAGCAGAATGGCTTAGAAACTTCTTAGAGGATATTTCTTGTCAAATAAGCCCGTGTACTGCTGTTATGATACCTTATGATAATCGATCATCAATTGGAAGGGCACAAAAGCGTATGTATAATGGTAAGTCTGATTATATATGCTCTGAGACACACCCGTGGGCGAGTTGATTTCGAATGGGGTTATTTATGTTGACTCACGTGAAGTCAAGGAAAACCTTAAGCGGATCCGCTTACAAAAGGCATAAATCGAGATCAATCATAAACTCGTAAGGGAATAGGTTTAAAATCACAACTTAAAGAATGTTCGTAGCGGTAACCCAACCTTGGCCTTGAATTGGAGATCCCAAGACCTTGGTTCAATGGGACAACTAAGTTATGAATGTTCAAATTTCGAACACTTGGAAAATGTGTTAGCTCATTCTCAATACATCCAAGTGTATGTAAACCTGTTGAATGTGGTGAGGTTAAGTTTAAGACTTTTAATGATTCCTATACCGAAAGGTGGAGTATGGCAGATACTCTTCAATATGAGATCACCTATATAAGTGAGAAGTAATGGCGTTTGAAAAGAAGCATGAATCTAAGCTATGGTCCGGTGAAATGGACACAACGTGAGAACAACAAGTGTTAGAGTTGTTATTGTGTAAATCTTGTTGTCTTGGATTTACAAACGGCCGAGTAGTTCAAGGTCGCGTCACTAAGCGTTGATAAACAGATAGTATTTTACTAAGGAAGGTTCAAAGCCACAAGCTCTATATCACGATCGATAACGATTCACCGAAATACTTTCAAGCGAATGCATACACACATGCATTAATTTCATTCATGTGGGGATTGTTGGAATTGGTCTTTGAAATTGTGTTGACCCGATTTTGACCAATTAATTAAGTGGTTTCCATTTGTGAAAAATGGAATTAAATTATTTGTAAAAATGCTACTAAGAGAGTAGATGAGAATAGAATTTGGAATTTCTTAAACCGATTCCGGGTGAATGAGAAATTAATGCTAGAAGTTAGCCACTTAATACGAATAAATGGTATGGAAAATGGAAAATGTGGGGGAGGAGAGATGCTCCATCCATAGGAAAAATGAGGCAAAGTTGCACACTTTATTTATCCCAAGTTGGACATATGGGTTTGGGCCATTGGGGCACCCAGTTTTTAAAGGGGAGAGGACCTACATCTTGTGGGTTTGGTTCAAAAGCACACGCTGCGCGCCGCTGCCGGGCTCGCTCGGCTCGGCCCAGTCCGGGGTCGGGTCGCGGCCATGGGCACAGGCGTAGGCTCGGGCTTGGGCTTCAAGGCCTTATTCTTTTTAAACAAAACCTTTAAAATAATTAATTAATTAATTTTTTGTAATTAATTAAATAGATTTAATTAATTTTCGTAATTAATTAAAAGAGTTCAAGCGAGAAAAGGTTCGGCCCAAGACGCTTGCAGGAGCCATCGACCCATGCGGTCGGGTCGTGCTACTGCCGAAAGTTCCGAGGTCTGCACGGCAGTGCCGCCCGTTCGTGCGGGTCGTCGCGTACCCGACGTTGGACACCCGGCGCGTGGGCGGCGCACACCCGTGCGTGCAGTCGTGCTCCCCTGCAGGTGTATGCTCAAAGTGCAAAAGGTATCTTTTTCGAGCCAAAAAGCGTGTTCTTTCCATACGGACGTCTAAGGCCTATAATAGTCGATCCCTGGTAGTGAAAAACACACGAAATCAATCGGATAACATAAAATCGAGCATTGTATTTTGCATATTGCCCATTTTTTCCTTTGTAGCTTGAAAGTCGAAAAAACACTTCATGTTCGTTTGTATTACGGTTTTTGCAAGTCGCTAAACCGAATAGTAAGTCGTTGTATCTTAGGCGAGTGCGAGAACGGGTGCAAGACTTATATACGAGTTTTTAGTCTTGGGAGGCGATTCAAAAATCAGCCTCGACTTAAACCAACTTAAGTTGGTATTTTACCAATTAATTGAGTATTTTAGATTAGAATTTGGTTTTATTTTGGGTGTTTTAGAGTCGTTTAGAGTTCAATTTATTTCAATTAGTGTCGATGAAGAGTCAATCTGATTTGGTAGCCAAGAAATGAAGAAAACAATGAAAAAAGCAGCGCGAGAAAAGAAGAAATCGCTTGAAGAAAAGAAAAATCGCATTTGGCCCTGGGACGAGGCGGGCGTTGCAAGCCTTACCGTATGAGCCACCACGCGGATGCATGTGGGCTGGATGCATGTACATCGTGCGGCTGCTTGCCAGGCGGGAAATCGCGGCGGATTGGATGCATGTGGGCGGCTGCGCCCGGCGCTGCGGTGCATGGGAAGTTGGCGATGCGGGTGGGCGGCTGCGGTGCCCGCGCGCTACAGCGCCCGAGCGGTAAGTTGCGTCTGGAAGTTTTGGGAGCCGCGCGCGCCGGGGGGAATTTCCCGGGGCTCACCTACCCCCTTTCTTAGATTTTTGTGGACTATAAATACTAGCACTTGGGGCTTGAAATTAGGGATCTTGGAACCGCTTGGGAAGACAAGAAAAAACGACTACGAGACAAGAAAGAAGGATTGGGGCATCTTGAGAAGAATTTGGAGAAAAAGATTGGAGGCTTCTATCATCTAGAAATAGAGAAGATCCCTGACTCTTGTTCTTATTTTGTTTTTCTTTCTTCATATCTTGTAAAGATGTATTGTTGTATTTTCATGGATTCATTTTCTTTAGTCATGAGCTAAACTCTATAATTCTAGAGGAATGATGTAATCTATGTTTGAACTTATGTTTTGAGATTGTGGTTTTGTCAATCTAGATCTATCAATTTATTTGTGCTATTTAGATCTATTGCTTCTAAATTACTTGATCAATAATTTAGATTGTTTGGTGTATTTGATTTGACACTTGAGAAAGGTAATTGAATACATGACCTTGGAATAGCATAACCTAGGATTTCATAGAATTGAGAGATTTGTGAATCCTTTGAAGTCATTTATCAAGATTCATAGCTTTTATTGAGATTTTAATTGGTGAATTTTATAGAGATATTGATTTCCCAATTGAATCTAAAATCATTTGGCACTTGAGAGAGGGAATGATTATTGTAGAAATCTTGACTTATAAATTGCAATTGATGATTGATAAACCATATTGACAACATAAGGGATAACTAGATTCACCATACTGCTCACAGAATTCATTTAATCATTTGGATAAACTCATTGTTTCATATTCTTGATTTATTTTTAGTATTTTTAGTATAATCAACTCCATCATATATTGAATTTCTAAATTAAGTTAGACTACTATATTATAGTACTTAGCAATAATTCGATAATTATTCCTGTGGATTCGACAACCTTACTACTCTATATTAAACTTGACACTGTGAGACTTGCGGTTAGAAAAATCTCTAACAAGTTTTGGGCGCCGTTGCTGAGAATAATTTATCTTATTTGCGCTAATATTATTACTTTGTAGTTTTACTTTAATTTAGATTGGTTCTTGTTACAATAGGGTCATTGTCATTTTTGTGTTTTCTTGTTGATGCAAAAAAATAAAAGTGCTAATTTAATCTTATTTGATCCAGGGAATTGAAAAGAACGCTTGAAAGATTAGAGCCGCCAAAAATCGAATTCACAAAAATGGCAGAATCGGTGATGATGAAGAACGTGTACACTTTGCACCACGGAAAGGTCCATTCGAGACTATTTTCGACCAACCACAAATCAAAATTATTCGGCATTGTTCACCAACCTATCAATGCGAATAATTTTGAATTGAAGCCGCCTAATAAACATGGTGCATGAGAATCGGTTTGGGGTAGTGCTGTAGGCGACCCAAATGCTCATCCTGGCTATTTTCTCGAGATATGTGACACTATCAAAATGAATGGGGTTCCCGATAAGGCTGTTCGGTTGAGGTTATTTCCGTTTTCACTTCGTGATAAAGCTAGACAATGGCTTTCAAACCTTCCTTTGGAAGTATCACTAATTGGAATGATCTCCTTGAAAAATTCATGGCAAAATTCTTTCCACCTAGCAAGACACTTCAACCTGAAAAGTGAGATTGCTCAATTTCATCAACTCGACTTTGAGCCACTCTCGAAGCTTGAGCGATTCAAAGAATTATTGAGGAGGTATGCGGAGTTGTAAAAGTTCGAGTTTTTACAATGGTATGAATGGGCATTCGAGAACTATTATAGATCTTTGCGGGGAGTACATTGATGGCTAAAACTCCAAGTGAAGCCATGCTTTTACTAGAAGAAATGGCGCAATAGTTATCAATGGCCTTAGAAAGATCTCGCCCGCGTTGCGGTGTTCTTGAACTTGATACTATGTTCGCATTGGCCTCTCAAATTTCCGCCTTATCAAACCAATTGCTACTCTAAATCGGGTGGAAAACAACAACCAGGAGCGGTCATGGAGATAGAAGTCGAGAAATTCTGCGAATCCCGAATCACGGAACAAGCGAATTATGTGAACAATCGGGTTTCAACAATAGAGGGAATCAATTGCCCGGCGCATTATCATCCAGGACTTACGCAATCATGAAAATTTCTCGTATAGCAATACGAGAATGTGTGCAACCACCTCGGGATATCGAATCAAGCAGCAATGCAGTACACCATTGGAGAACAAAAAGCCGTCTTTGGATGAATTACTTAGTTCATTCTTGTAGAATCAAGAAGCGAGGATGAGCAAGGCCGATTCTAACATAGAAAATTTGGGCTCAGGGTTACAACAATTGAAAGCCATCTCAAATCTTTGGGGACACATGTGGGTCAATTGGCCCTTGTTATTAATTCTATGAGAAAATTGATACGTTTCCAAGTAACACGAAGTGTGAACCACGTGAGCATTTGCCATTAAGTTGAAGTGGAATGGAATATGATGAACCAAAGATGCTACTCACGCCACCAATAGACGGAAGCAAGCTACAGAAACACTCCACAATAGAAGAGGGCATTGATAAGCAATCGAGAAAATGCAAAAGCGAGATAAAACCATTTCAATTCGATAATGTATTTGCAAATTCTCTTAAACGCTTTCACGAAGAGATTTGAAGAAAAGTTGGAGCCTCAATTTTCCAAGTTTTGGAAATATTCGAAAATTCACATCAACATCCCTTTGCCGTGCACTTGAGCAAATGCCAAACTATGCAAAATGCATGAAGGATGTGATGTCTAGAAAAAAGGACACAGAGGCATAGGACGTTGTTAGGAAGAATGTAACGCCATTTTTGCGGCTTCTGCAAAAATTAAGTCCCAGGGAGTTTCACTATCCACTTGCACTATTGGTGATTCTTATTTCAATAGGCTCTTTGCTCATTTAGGTGCTAGCATTAATCTTATGCCGTTATCATTTTAGAAACTTGGCCTTGGAGAAATAGCATGATCCTTTAATCGCGTTGCAATTGGCGATAGATCACTCACCTACCCAAGAGAGTGATTGAAGATGTGTTGATCAAAGTGGATAAATTCATATTTCCGGCGGATTTTGTGGTGTTGATATGGAAGAAGATCATGAAATGCCATTGATTCTTAGAAGATCTTTTCTAGCAGAACTGACGAGCTCTAATTGGCGTGCAACGAGGAGAGTTAACATTACGGGTAAATGATGATGAGGTACTGTTTAACATTTATAAAGCAATGAAATTTCAAGAAGAACCCCTCACACATGTCATTTTATTGATATGATCGAACAATGTGATCAAACGGAAGTTATAAAACAAGATTTAAAAGATCCGTTAGAACATTGTTTGATTAATTCAATAATGAAATGTGATGAGGAAGATAGTGATGATATTGATTTGCTTCGAGTTTATTCTTTCCTGAGGCTAATGAAATTATAAAAGAAAAACAAAAGGAAGCATTAGAAAATGCCAATATTGAAAATATTCAAAAGTACTTTAGAACTAAAGGAACTTCCTAACATCTTCAATATGCATTTTTGGGAAAAGATAAAACTTTCCCGGTAATTGTTTCTGCTTCATTATCTTCACCGAATCGGATAAGTTGTTGCGTGTGCTTCGTGATCATAAGTCACTTTGGGTTGGTATATTTATGATTTGAAAGGTATAAGTCCTTCCATTGTAATGCACAAAATTTTAATGGAAGAATCTTATAAACCATCTATTGAGCACCAAAGACGACTTAATCCCACAATGAAAGAAGTTGTGAGAAATGAGGTTTTAAAGTGGCTAAAGGCGTATCTTTTATGCCATTTCGAGTAGTTCATGGGTGAGTCCTAGATTTCTTCCTAAAAAGGGAGGTATGACAGTTGTGAAAAATGATAACAATGAATTAATTTCTACACGAACCCGTCACGGATGCGAGTATGTATTGATTATAGGAAATTGAATAAAGCTACTCGTAAGGATCATTTTCCCTCCCTTTATTGATCAAATATTGACAGGGTTGGCAAAAGTTACTTAATACTATTGTTTTCTTTGATGGCTATTCAGGGTACAATCAAATCGTCATTGCCCCCGAGGATCAAGAAAAAGACCACTTTACATGTCCATATGGTACTTTTGCATTTCGCAGATGCCATTTGGATTATGTAATGCACCCGCTACTTTTCGCAGGTGTATGATGGCGATTTTTCATGGTATGGTTGAGGAAATCATGGAGATTTTTATGATTTCATTTTTCTGCTTTTGGTACTTCTTTTGACCATTGTTTGCATAACTTATCTCTGGTTTTGCAACGTTGTGAAAACTAATCTTGTACTTAATTGGAAAAAATGTCACTTTATGGTCAAAGAAGGGATTGTACAAAAATCGTATTTCTTGTACATGTTTGAAGTTGACAGGCGAAAGTTGTGGGCTATTGAAAGCTACCCCACCTTCAAATGTGAAAGGCATAAGAAGCTTTTAGGGCATGCAGGTTTTATAGGAGATTTATAAAAGATTTTTCAAAAATTGTTAAACC